>PISW01017145.1:0-11143 GCA_004023785.1 Mungos mungo
GAGGCCCCGCCTTGGTGGATGCGAGGAGAGGAATGGCGACGGGCGCCCCAAGTCCCCCTCAGACCATGCGCTCCAGCCACTCTCTGGAGTCCAACCTTCTTGTGCCTCGGGCGGATCTAATTGTTTCTGTTTTCCAAGTTCCGCCCGGTTCTAAGTCCTCGCCCGCACCCTCAATATTGCCACCACAGTTAAAATCGTCTGCAGGTGGGCAGCTTTCTGGTCGGGGCGGATAGGGGGTTTGTGAAGTCAGAGTTCTCCCGCGGCTCCACCTGAAGTCGGTGAGCTGCCTGGTCCGACTGAAGGCCTCCGCTGAAGGGACGGGTCTCTCTCTCGGCGTTCAGCGGCCCTCAGTCCCGGGCTGAATCTCTCTGCAGGGATTGCGCTGTGAGTGATTCAGTCTCTACTTCTCTTCCCCTGGCCTCTCTCCTGCCTTGCCCGCGGTACCGCGCGTGGCTGTGAAGGTCCGTGCGCCTCTGGATACCCGGCGCCCCGCGTGAGCGACTGTCGGGGGATCTGTGCGCCTCCGGGCTCTCTCTCGGCTGCCCCGCACTGTGCCGATCCCCGCTGACCTGTCCGCCTCCGGTCTCCCGCCGCCCCGCCGGGCTAGGAGCGGTGCGCCTGGGGACTCGCGGGTTTCAGCGGGCCCAGCGCCCAGCCTCTGGGAGCTCGGCGCTTTGTCTCCGGAGCCGGCGCTCCCTCCCCTAAAGTCTCCGGTCCCCGTTCTCACTCACTTACTCAGGCAACCGTGAGACTGCTGTTATAAAGGGTCTGTCCGCACACCTCCTTTCTTGGAGATCAGAGAGGTGTGGCTTTTTAATTCTTCTCAGTTTGATAATTGTGGGTGGACGGAGGTAATGGGCCTCCTTACTTCTCCGCCATCTTGCCGCTCCCCCTGTTGGTGTATAATTGTTCATAATAGTCCCTTATTATCCTTTGTATTTCTGTGGTATCAGTTGTAACATCTTCTTGTTCACATCTGATTTTATTTCAGGTTGAGTCTCGCTGAAGGTTTGTCAGTTTTATTTGACTTTTAAAAGAATCACCTCTTAACTTGATGGATCTATTGTCCTTTTAGTCTCAATTTCATTTATTGCTTCTCTGATCTTAGTTGTTTCCTTACTTGTATTAACTTTGAGTTTCATTTGTTCTTCTTATTTGCTTAAATAAAGTGTAAAGTTAGGTTGTTCATTTGAGATTTTTTTCTTCAGGTTCTTATCACTATTAGCCTCTCTCCTAGAACTACTTTTGCTGCATCCCATAAGTTTTTTTCTTTTTTAAAATTAAAGTATAGTTAACATACTGTTATATTAGTTTCAGGTAGAGTATATAATGATTCAGCAATTCTATATACATTACTCCGTGCTCATTAGCAAAAGTGTGATCTTAATCCTCTTCACCTATTTCACACATACCCTCACTCATCTCTGCTCTGGCAACCAGAGAACAGTTTGTTCTCTGTATTTGAGAGTCTTATTTGTCACCTTTTTTGTTTATTCATTTGCTTTGTTTCTCAAATTCCACACATGTGTGAAATCATATGGTATTTGTCTTTGACTTATTTTATTTAGCATTATAGTCTCGAGATCATTCCATGTTGTTGCAAATGTCAAGATTTCTTTATATATATATATATATATATATATATATAAAACTTCTTTATCCATTCATCTATCGATGGACACTTGGGTTGCTTCCATATACTGGCTATTGTAAATAATGCTGCAATAAACAAAATGGTGCATATATCTTTTCAAAATAGTGTTTTCATATTCTTTGGGTAAATACTCAGTAGGGGAATTACTGCATCATGTGGTAATTCTATTTTTAATTTTTGAGGTACCTCCACAGATATTTCCACAGTGGCTGCACCAATTTGCATTCCCAACAACTTGCACCTTTGCACATGGGTTTATTTTTCTCCACATCTTCACAAACACTTGTTATTTTTTGCCTTTTAGATACTAGCAATTCTGACATGTGTGAGATGATAGATATCTCATTGTGGTTTTGTTTTGCATGTACCTGATGATTAATATTACTGAGCATATTTCAATGTGTCTTTTTGCCATTTGTATGTCTTCTTTGGAAAAATGTCTATCCAGGTCACCTACCCATTTTTTATTGGATTATTTACTTTTTATGTTGAGTTGTATAAACTCTCTGTATATTTTGGATATTAGCCCTTTATCAGATATATCATTTGCAAACATCTTGTCCCATT
Source organism: Mungos mungo (assembly GCA_004023785.1). Lineage (NCBI taxonomy): Eukaryota > Metazoa > Chordata > Mammalia > Carnivora > Herpestidae > Mungos > Mungos mungo. Next base: position 2,222 of record PISW01017145.1, read on the forward strand.
TGGTAAGTGGAGTTTTGTTTTGTCAATGGTTTCCTTTGCTGTGTAAAACTTTTATTTTGGTGTAGTCACATTCACTTTTGTTTTCTTTCCCTGAGGTGATATATCTAGAAAAATGTTTTTTTTTACAGAAAAAAATTTATTTTTTTCTCTCTTTTTTATTAAATAGTTTATTACCAAGTTGTTTTTCATATAATGCCCAGTGCTCTAACCCACAAGTGCTCCTCTCCATGACCATCATCCCCTTCCCCTTCCCCCTCCCTATTCAGCCCTCAGTTTGTTTTCAGTATTCAAGAAGAAATGTTTGATGTCAAACGAATTTCTGCCTATGTTGTGTTCTAAGAGTTTTATGGTTTCAGGTATCACATTTAGGTCTTTAATCCATTTTGACTTTATTTTTGCTTTTGGTGCAAGAAAGTGGTACAGCTTCATTCTTTTGCATGTCATTGTCCATTTTTTCCAGCACTATTTGTTGAAGAGACTGCCTTTTCTCCATAATATATTCTTGCATCCTTTGTCATAATTAAATTGGTCATATAAGTGTGGATTTATTTCTGAGCTCTCTATTCCGTTCCATTGACCTCTGTGTCATTTTTCTGCCAGTACCATACTGTTTTTATTACTATAGCTTTGTAGTACAGTTTGAACTTAGAAAACATGATACCTCCAGCTTTGCTCTTTTTTCCCCTCAAGATTGCTTTAACTATTTGGGGTCTTTTGTGGTCCCATACAAATTTTAGGATTCTGTGTAAAATGTTGTTGGTTTTCTTAGGATGTATTAATCTGTAGATTGCTTTGGGTAGAATGTACATTTTAACACTAGTGGTTCTTCCACTCCATGAGTATGGAATATCTTCTATTTGTTTGTGTTATCAATTTCCTTCCTTTCAATGTTTTGTAGTTTTCAGAGTACAGGTCTTTCACCACTTTGGTTAAGTTTATTCCTAGGTATTTTATTATATTTGTTGCAATTGTAAATGGGATTGTTTTCTTAATTTCTCTTTCTGTTCCTTCATTATTAGTGTATACATTGCAACAAATTTTTGTTTATTTATTTTGTATCCTGTGACTTTACTGAATTCAGCTATCAGTCTTACTAGTTTTTTAGTGTAGTTCTTAAGGTTTTCTATCCATAGTATCATGTCATCTGCAAATAGTGAAAGTTTTACTTCTTCCTTACCAATTTAGATGCATTTTATTTTTTTTTTCTTTCTGACTGCTGTGGCTAGAATTTCTAGTACTTGTTGACTAAAAGTTGGAAGTAGGCATCCTTGTCTTGTTCTTGATCTTAGAGGGAAAGCTCTTAGTTTCACCCTTGAGCATGATATTAGGTGTGTGTTTTTCATATGGCCTTTATTATATTGAGATATGTTTTTTAAGCTTAATTTGTTGAGAGCTTTTACCATGAATGGATGTTTTACTTTGTTAAATGCTTTTCTGTGTATCTTCCAGTGGTCATTTAAAAAAATCCTTTCTCTTGTTAATGTGATATATCATGTTGATTGACTTGCAAATATTGAACCACTCTTGCATTCCTTGAATAAATGCTACTTGATTGTGGCAAATGATTTTTTACAGTAATCTTAGATATGGTTTGATAATATTTATGGGGGGATTTTCCGTATCTATGTTCATCAGAGGTAATGGCTAATAAGTTTTTTTTTTTAAGTATCTTTATGTAGTAGCTTTGGTATCAGGATAATTCTGGCCTCAGATAATGAATTTGGAAGCTTCCCATCCTTTTCTGTTATTTGGAACAGTTTGAGAAGAATGTTTTAACTCTTCTGTAAATGCTTGGTAGAATTCATTTGTGAAGCCAGCTGGTCCTGGACTTTTGTTTGTTGAGAGTTTTTTGATTACTGATTCAATTTCATTGCTAGTGATCAGTCTGCTCAAATTTTCTATTTCTTCCTGATTCAGTTTTATAAGGTTATATGTTTCTAGGAATTTATGCATTTATTTTAGGTTGTCCAATTTGTTAGCAGATAATTCTTCATAATATTCTCTTATAATCTTTTGTATTTCTGTGGTGTTGTTTGTTATTTCTCCTCCTTCATCTCTGATTTTATTTATTTGAATCCTCTATTTGTCTTGATGAGTCTGGCTAAAGGGTTGTCATTTTTGTTTATTAAAAAATTGGGATGTCTGAGTGGCTTAGTTGGCTAAGTATCTGACTTTGGCTCAGGTCATGATCTCATGATTCGTGGGTTCAAGCCCCATGTCAGGCTCTGTGCTGAATGCTTGCTTAGAGTCTGAAGCCTGCTTCATATTCTATGTCTCCTTCTCTCTCTGCCCCTCCCTGGTCATGCTCTGTCTCACTCTATCTCTAAAAAATAAATAAATGTTAAAATTAAAACAAAAAACAGCTCCTGGTTTCATTGATCTGTTCTATTGTTTTTTTAGTCTCTATTTGATTTATTTCTTCTCTAAACTTTATTATTTCCTTCATTCTACTAGCCAGGGGTTTTCTTGTGTTTTGTTTTCTAGCTCTTTAGATGTAAAGTTACATTGTTTATTTGAGAGTTTTGTTTTGCTTTGTTTTGTTTGAAGACGGCCTGTATTGCTATAATCTTCCTTCTTGGAACAGCTTTTGCCACATAACAAAGATTTTGGACCTTTTTGTTTTCATTTTTATTCCTGTCCATGTATTTGTGTTTTCCTTTTTAATTTCTTCATTGATTCTTTTTTGTTTAGTAACATATTATTTAGCATCCATGTTTTTTCCACATTTTTCCTTGTGATTGATTTCTAGTTTCATACTTTTTTGGTGGGAAAACATGCATAATATGGTTTCAATCTTTTTGAGTTTATTGGGATTTGTTTTGTGGCCTAATATGTGATCTATTCCAGAGAATGTTCATGTGCCCTTGAAAAGAATGTATATTCTGCTGTTGGAGATGGAATGTTCTAAATATCTGTTAGATCTATCTGGTCTAATGTGTAATTCAAAACCACCATTTCTTTGTTGATTTTCTGTCTGGATGATATAACCATTGATATAAATGTGGTGTTAAAGTCCCCTACTATTATTGTATCACTGTCAATTTCTTCCTTTATGTCTGTTAATAGTTATCACTATGTATTTATTGGGTGCATAAATATTTACAATTGTGATATCATCCTATAGGTTTGTTCCCTTTCTCATTATGTAGTTACAGTCTTTGTTTTAATGTCTATTTGTCTGATATATAAGTATTGCTACCCCAGCTTTCTTTTTGCTTCCATTTGCATGACAAATGTTTTCCCATCCCTTCACTTTCAATTTGCATGTGTTGTTATGGCTGAAGTGAGTCTCTTGTAAACAACATACAAATGGGTCTTGCTTTCTTATCTATTCAGTCACTCTATGTCTTTAAATAAAGCATTTATTTCATTTACATTTAAAGTAATTATTGCTAGGTATGTAGTTATTGCCATTTATTACTTATTGTATTGTTGCTTTTGTAGTTCTTCTCTGTTCCTTTTTTTCTTACTCTTTACTTGTGTTTTGATGACTTTGTTTAGTGATATGCTTGATTCCTTTGTCTTTATTTCTTGTGTATCTACTATATATTTTTGATCTGTGTTTACTGTTCAGTCTGTATAAAACATTATATGCATCTAGCAATCTATATTAAGTTGATAGTCACTTAAGTTTGAACTCATTACAAGCACTAAATTTTTACTTCTCCCGTCACATGTTAATGGATGTCCTTTTTTACATCCTTTTATTGTATGAATCCCTTAACTGATTTTTAAAGGTATAATTGATTTTACTGTTTTTGTGATTTAACCTCCATACTGGTTTTCTAAGTGACTAGTCTACTACTATTTTTTGTATGCTTGCATTTCCCTATGAAATTTTTTCTTTTCATAATTTTCTTACTCATGATTATAGCCTTTTCTTTTCACTCAAAGAATTTTGTTTAACATTTCTTGTAAGGTTGGTTTAACAGTGAGGAACTCTTTAGCTTTTTTTTTTTTTTTTTTGGTCTGGGAAACTACTTATCTCTCCTTCTGTTCTAAATGATTGCCTTGTTGGGTAGAGTATTCTCAGGTTCAGGTTTTTTTCCTTTCAGTAGTTTGAATACATTATGCCAGTCCATTGTGGCCTGCAAAGTTTCTTCTGAAAAATCAGCTGATAGACTTATGGGGTTCTCCTCTGCTCTTGTTGATTTTTAAATTCTTTCTTTATCGAGTGGCAGCATGAATCCCGGCTGGTACCAAGAGAAACTGCACCCTCCCCCACGTGATCCTGGCTGGGAGTTGGCAGCTGCAGCGGCAACAGCAGTGGCGGTGGTGGTGATAACAGGGGCACTAACTTCTCCTCCAGCAGCGCACCTCGCCTCTGGCAGCGTCAGCACAAATCCTGACCAGCACCAAGAGAAACTGCTCCTTCCCCTACGAAATCCTGGGTAAGAAGCCAGCCGCCAAAGCAAGTACATCTCATCTGTGGCATAAAAGTGCATGGACTAGGATTTTGAAGTGAGGTGGGCCTGGAAAATACAGGTTGGCTCGACTAAGGCACAAGGAGATCAGAATCATAAGAGTGGCTTACAGCACTTAGTTCCAGCAGACCTTGAGATGCCTTCATTCTAACTCTCTACAGCTACCAAGGCTGGGCCTCTGAGAGCAGCCCCTCAAGACATACCTACACCAAACCATACCTATCCGTGAGGGGGAACTGTGCATTTTTGTACTTATTTTTTATTATTATTACCATTTTTACTCTTATTAAATTTTTCTTATTTTTACTCTTTATTTTTCTTTTTCGTCTCCCTCTTTTTTTTTCTCTTACATCCAGATATATTCTCCTTTATCTCATTCTTATCTCTCCCCTCGACTGGTTATACACTTTTAGACTGTCCATTATCCTTTGTTGTTTCTGCCCACCTCTAGTTTTTTCTTCTTTTCATTTCTTTCTTCTCCCTATTCTTTTATTCCTTTCCCCCTTTTAATTTGTTTGTTTGTTTGATTTGTCCGTGCGTTTGTGTGCTTTTGTTCCCTGTGTGTTTGTCTGTCTGTTTTCCTTTTCAGGGCTACCTCAAGAAACAAGCCAAAGTACACATGAAGGAGAGTCCCAAATATGGCTGAGAAGAGAAATAAACTAACCAAGGGCAGAACAAAAGAAACTGAGAGACACCATTAAAATAACATTTCTTAAAATGACAGATCTCGGACAGTCAATCAGCCTCCTTTAACAGAGCAACACTAACAGGTGCACAGTGCACAATGAGCTTTTAAAACTGACAAGAGACAGAAAACTAGCCAAAATGACAAAATGAAAGAACTCTCCACAAAAGAAACTCCAGGAAGAAGTCACAGCTGTAGAACTGCTCAAAACACATCTAAGCAACAATACTGAAAAAGAATTTAGAACAATTGTCATAAAATTAATTGCTGGGCTTGAAGAAAGCATCAGAGAAGCTACTGATACAATGACTAGGAATTTTCAAAATAGGTGTGACGAGTTAAAAAAGGCTATAAATGAGGTGAATAATAAAATGGAAGTGGCCACCTCACAGATTGAAGAGGCAGAGAGAAGAATAGGTGAATTAGAAGACACAGTTATAGCAAAAGAGGAAGCCAAGAAGAAAAGAGAGAAATTGATCCAGGAGCAGGAAAGGAGAATTCAAGACTTGAGTGATACAATCCAATGGAACAACATCCGAATCATAAGAATTCCTGAAGAGGAAGAAAGAGACAGAGGTCCTGAAGGGGTACTAGACTAAATTACAACTGAGAATTTCCTGGCTCTGGAGAAAGAAAAAGACATTCAAATTCAAGAGGCACAAAGAACCCCCTTAAGACGTAATTTGAATTGACCTTCAGCATGACATATTATAGTGAAACTGGCAAAATATAAAGATAAAGAGAGAATTCTGAAAGGAGCTAGGATAAAAAGGCTCTAACAAAGAAAGAGAAACCTATCAGAGTGGTTACAGACCTCTCTACTGAAACTTGGCAGGCCAGGAAGGAATGGCAGAAAATCTTCAAAGAGATGAAGAGAAAAAATAGGCAGCCAAGAATCCTTTACCCAGCAAGCCTGTTGTTCAAAATAGAAGGAGAGATAAACATGTTCCCAAATAAACCAAAATTGAGAGAATTCATCATCACCAAACCAGCCCTACAGGAAATCCTAACAGGGGCTCTATGAGGGAAATGTTGCAAAGAATAAAAGTTACCAGAGACACCACTACAAACATGAATGCTATGGAGAACACAATTAACATAAACTCACATTTTTCAATAATAACACTGAATGTAAATGGATTGAATGCTCCAACCAAACGACACAGGGTAGCAGAATGTATTAAAAAAATCCATCTACTTGCTGTCTACAAGAGACTCATTTTAGACCCAAACACAACTTCAGATTGAAAGTAAAGGAATGGAGAAATATCTACCATGCGATTGGAAGCCAAAAGAAAGCCAGAGCAGCCATACTTACATCAGACAAACTGGACTTTGAAGTAATGGCAGTAACAAGAGATGAAGAAGGACATTATATAATAATTGCAGGGTCTCTCCATCAGGAAGAACTAACAATTATAAACATCTATGTGCCATATTTGGGAGCACCCAAATACATAAGACAATAAATCACAAACAGAAACAATCTTATTGAAAAGAATGTGCTAATTGAAAGGGACTTTGATTTCCACTGACAGCAGTGGATAGATCAGGCAGACAGAAAATCCCTAAAGAAACAATGGACCTGAACGACATATTGGAACAGATGGAATGAAATATATATATATATATATATATATATATATATATATATATATATATACATCCTGAAGATAGGAAATTCACCTTCTTCTTGAGTGCACATGGCAATTTCTCCAAGATAGATCGCATACTGGGGCATAAAGTAGCCCTCCATACATATAAATGAACTGAGATCATACCATGCACACTTCCAGATCACAATGCTATGAAACTTGAAGTTAACCACAGGAAGAACTCTGTAAAAACTCCAAAACTGTAGAGGTTTAAAACCACCCTATTAAAGAATGATTGGGCTAATCTGGCAATTAGAGAAGAAATTAAAAAATATATGGAAACAAATGAAAATGAAAATACAACAATCCAAACTCTCTGGGACACCAGCAAATGCAGTCCTATGTGGAAATTATATTGCAATCCAGGTCTATTTAAACAAACAAGAAAAAGCGCAAATTCAAAATCAAACAGAGTACCTAATGGAACTAGAAAGGGAGCAGCTAGAGCACCACAAACCCAGCGGAAGAAAATAGTAAAGATCAGGGCAGAAATAAACAACATAGAATCCAAAAAAAAACAGTGGAGCAGATCAATGAAACCAGGAGTTGGTTTTTTGAAAAAATAAACAAAATAATAAACCTCTAGCCAGGCTCCTTAGAAAGAAAAGAGAGAGCACCCAAATAAAAAAATCATGAATAAAATTGATATATTACCACCAATGCCTTAGAAATACAAGGAATCATTAGAGATTACTATGAAAAACTATATGCCAACAAACTGGACAACATAGAAGAAATGGTGAAATTCCTAAATATACATGCACTACCATAATTCAGCAAGAAGAGAGAGAAAGCATGAATAGACTTATGACCAGTGAAGAAATTGAATCTGTTAACAAAAATCTCCCAATGAATAAGAGCCCACGGCCAGAGCGCTTCCTAGGGGAATTCTACCAGACATTTAAAGCAGAGCTAATACCCAATCTTCTCAAACTATTCAAAAAAATAGAAATAGAAGGAAAACTTCCAAATTCATTCTACGAAGCCAGCATCACCTTGTTACCCAAACCAGACAGAGATCCAGCAGAAAAAGAGAACTACAGACCAATATCCTTAATGAATACAGATGCAAAAATACTCAACAAGATACTAGCAAATTGAATTCAACAGCATATAAAAAATTATCCATCATGATAAACTGAGATTCATTTCTGGGTTACAGGGCTGGTTCAATATTCACAAATCCATCAATGTGATACTTCACATTAACAAAAGAAAAGATAAAAACCATATGATCCTGTTGATAGATGCAGAAAAAGCATGTGACAAAGTACAGCACCCTTACTTAATAAAAACCCTTGAGAAAGTCGGAATAGAAGGAACTTACTTAAACATTATAAAAGCAATTTATAAAAAGCCCACATCTAATATCATCCTCAATGGGGAAAAACTCAGAGCTTTCCCCCTGAGATAAGGAAGACGACAGGGGTATCCACTCTCACCACTGTTGTTTAACAAAGTGCTGGAAGTCCTAGCATCAGTAATCAGACAACAAAAGAAAATTAAAGATATCAGAATCAGCAAAGATAAAGTCAAACTTTCACTTTTCGCAGATGACATGATTGATACTCTACATGGAAAACCCGATCAACTCCCCCAGAAGCCTTCTAGAACTGATCAATGAATTCAGTAAAGTTGCAGGGTACAAATTCAATGTACAGAAATCGGTTGCATTTCTAAACACCAATAATGAAGCAGTGAAAAGAGAAATCAAGAAACTGATCTCAAATATACAGCAAACACTCCCAAAATAAACTTAGATTGTATGCAGTTTCACTTAACAGTATATAAAATGCTGTGTTGTGACAGGTATCAACTATCCATTGGATACTGAATCAATTTTTCTTAAGCACTACTAACTACTTGCTTTTCTTGAAGCTAGATCATTCTGAAAATTTCCTGTTAGACCTATGAGTGCAAACATATGGTATCTGCCCTTCTCTGCCTGACTTATTTCGCTTAGCATGACACCCTCAAGGTCCATCCACTTTGCTACAAATGGCCATATTTCATTCTTTCTCATTGCCATGTAGTACTCCATTGTGTATATATACCACATCTTCTTGATCCACTCATCAGGTGATGGACATTTAGGCTTTTTCCATGTTTTGGCTATTGTTGACATTGCTGCTATGAACATTGGGGTACATGTGCTCCT
>PISW01017146.1:0-11128 GCA_004023785.1 Mungos mungo
ACTATATGTCAATGTCTCTATTTTCCATAAATTATTTTATTATGTGAAACTCATGACCAATGAAAGGAGATTATAATAGTGAAGAAGCTTAGATTTAAGAAGGGCTTTTCTATCTTTTAGTTTTACTTTTTTTTCCTTTTGTTTAATTTTGCTGGTTCTATAAAATTCTTCCAAAAAGAAAAATGCAGTATTATTGAAGAAGGACTTGGGCCAATTTTCATGCCACAGGATTCTCCGGTGTGATTCCAAGATGCTCTGGAGTTGCTAGAATAAGAACTCTCTGAACTTAAATAAATTTGGCTTTTTTGATCTGGGAGATGAATGCGTACCTTTAGGCCAAAACCATTAGTTCTACATTATACTGACTTTGAAATACTAATTATGAAGAGATTGACAAGAGTTCTGGTGTTTCCCACAGTCTGCTGGGATCCTTTCAGAAACTCTGGTTCCATGGTTTGTCTCACATTGAATATATTCAAGGGACAGAACAAGTTGACTGTTACAAGATGGAGTGATTTTTTTTTTTTATGTTCTTAAGAATTGCATTTACTCTGCAAGTCTTCCATATCAAAAGTTAAATGTTTTTTTTTTCTAATTTGAATATTTTCTTGGATCAAGAATTGACTTTTTTTCTTTTAAATAAAAAAAAAAATTCCAAATGTTTAGTAACACCCAGGGCATTGCAGGAATGAGTTATGTTTTAGTGAAAACTCCATTTTTTTTCAGGGCACCTGGGTGGCTCAGTAGGTTAAGCGTCCAACTTCAACTTAGGTCGTGATCCCCATGTTTGTGAGTTCAAGCCCCCATCAGGCTCTGTGCTAACAGCTAGAGCCTGGAGCCTGCTTTGGATTCTGTGTTTCAATCTCTCTGGTCCTCCCCCATTGGTTCTCTCTCTCTCTCTCTCTCTCCCCCCTCAAAAATAAATATTAAAAAAAGAAAGAAAACTGCATTACCTAGTCTTCTATTTCTGGAAAAGTTGATCAAATCTCAATGTTTATATGAAGACAGATGTCTCTTGTTTACACTGAAATGTGGCCCTTCTACTGGCTGCCATACATTACTGAAATTTCTATAGTTTAACATTTCATCAATAACATTGTATTTGATGCCTTAAAATAATTAAAATCTTAATGTGGAATCAAAAAATACCCAACTTTCCTGTAGTTCTGAATTAATTATGATGGATTCTGAATTGCAGTTAAGCACTTTTAATGTGTAAATAATCCTGTATTTTCTCAAAAGTGTTTAGCACACTTCTCATTGTACATGTTAATCTTCTGCAGTTTCATCTTGTCTAATAATTTGTTATACTTCTGTGTTGATTGTTCACAAATTCAATAGCTAACCTTTTTCTTTAGGAGTTTTAGAGTCATCTTTCTGTTTCTCCACTAGTATCTTGTAAAGATACATTGATACACAGTGATCAAATGTGAGCTCATCTGCTTCTTTCAAATCCTACTGTCTCTCTCCATTCTTTAATTTAGATTAATTCAGTCCAACCAATCATCAAAGACTGGTAGAATTTGGGTAGTTGTGTGTGACTACATTCTAGGTCCTAATTATCTCCTTTTTTTTTTAATGTTTATTCATTTTTCAAGAGAGAGAAAGAGAGAGGGGCTGAAGCTGGGGTAGGGCAGAGAGAGAGGGAGACACAGAAACTGAAGCAAGCTCCAGGCTCTGAGCTGTCAGCACAGAGCTTGACGTGGGGCTCAAACTCACTAACTAGAAGAACATGACCTGAGCCAAAATCCAATGCTTAACTGACGAAGTCACCCAGGTGCCCCTCTAGTTACCTTTTGTAAAAGAACTCATAATGCTGATTCCCATCATAAAATGTGTGAAGACATTTTCTTTTCTCTACGTTAAACATTACCAAAACTGTTGACCCTCATGATTTAGCCACCTGAAATACTAATAAAGTGTCCCAACCTCAAACACATTCAACATAAATTAATTATCTAAGCTTCTGTTCCAATGCTTTATTTAAAACAAAATAAAACAAAACAAAACAAAAAAAAACATCTTGAGAGCTTCCTTTTAAACTACAATATTTTATATAATCTCCTTTGTATCACTGTAAGCCTTTTTGTGATTTTTGTCTCTTAATATCTCTGCGGTGTCATTAAGCATTGTTTCCTGTACTCATCTTTGTTTCTCCAAACACAAACTGACTTGTGATTTCATGTTTCTTTCTAAAGCTTTAGTAGTGCTACTTCCTCATATGGTCACTTTTTACTGTGTGATGGTAGTTCTTCCCAGGATGAACTCAGACTTTCACTTCCTCCATGAAGCCTTCACACACTTTCACAATCTTTGTGTAGTGTCTTACTTTTGTATCTACACATTTGCGTAAAGCTCTGTTTCATCTATTCACCGTTAGTTGTGCCTGAGGACAGACCCTGAGGTTTACAGAGGGCACCGGGTAGACTGATTTGAATGTAGGGTCTGTGGGTTACTCAGCTTCCCTGGACAGAGTTGAAATCTTTGCTAAAATACAGATGCCATTAGCTAAAATCCATCCACAATTCAATTAACCCAACCAATAAAATAGATTAGTTTTACAAATTCCATTTTCAGTGTTATGGATTCTGAAGAGTTGTACATTCTCTAGTGAATCTTTCTAAAATTTGCATTTTCAAACAAAGTCTCTAGAATAAACCTTACAAAGCACATTTTTTCAAATTATAACATGAAAAATAATACCTTATACTTAAGTGGCATTTAGGAAATTTTCATTGAAAATAAAACAATATTTCAGAATGAAATACATGCCAGTGATATAATTAGAAATTTAATAATTTTATTACTTCTCAAGTTAACACATTGATTAATATAAAGTTATTCTTCATATTTCATATAAGAAAAAAAGCATAAGGAATAATAAGCAACTTGCCCACAACCTTGTAAATGGAGAAGTGAAGTTTGAAATATGAATATTTTATACTGAACTGGTACTTTTTATTACTTTTAATTACTTATACAGCATTTTATATTTTATTCTAATGAGTTCTATATTTTCCTGTTACTTTTATATTTTTAATATTTATAATATTTATGAATTATTTTTTAATAGTTTATTGTCAAATTGGTTTCCATATAACACCCGTCTCTTCCCCACAAGTGCTCCCCATCCATGACCGTCACCCCCTTTCCCCCCTCCCTCTTCAGCCCTCGGTTCATTATTTTTAAAGATATTTAAGTAAGATAATTTTTATTTCTCTGTATAATAATTTGGCAATATTTTAAAGGCATATATCTACATTTACCAATTAATCTAACTTCAGAATATTATAATTATTAAATAAATCTTTCATGAAAAAAACACACCTAAAATTACATTGATAGTGAAAAAACTACTGAAACATTGAAACCAATTGATATGCTTTAAAAGGTATTCACAAATAATGTTTAAAAATTATTTTTAAAACATCATTCTTTGATGATAGTGTGTTATCATGTCAAAAACTGATACCAACACCAAAATAAAAATTTAACCATCTAGCATAGGGAGAGAATATGAAGCAAAAGATCTGTTTGTCTGTGTGGTGAGGTTAGGGAAGAAAAATTTAGCTAGTAATGGACATTACCATAAAGAGATGAACAAAATTTAGAGGTTATTAAACAATACTTTAAAGTTGGTTATGTATTTTTAACCATATATGTGCATACTAAAATTGGGATAAATTAATTATGTGTAAATATTAAAGTTATCAATTTTACATGAGATTTTTAATACAAAAACATGAATAAGTGTCCTTAAGATCAGCTAGCTATGATTTAATAAAAATAAACCTAAGTAATCATTTCACTATATACGTGTGTGTGTGTGTGTGTATACTCATATATATATATATATATATATATATATATATATATATAGTATAAAACTTTAACTTATAGGGTGATGTAAATTATTTACCAATGAAAATGGAAGAAAAGAAAAAGAAACCTAAAGAGGCACTGACATATAGTTTATCAAGTATTAATATAATTAAATTTAAGATACAACTTTTAAATATAAAATAAAGGCAGATGGACCATCAGCTACCACCCAGCCCATGGCCAAAAATGAGAGAGAGAGAGAGAGAGAGAGAGGAAGAGAGAAGAGAAATGTAAATAAAAGATTTCCTAAGTCCTTGATGATAAATGTCTTATGAACCTAATGACACATTCATGGAGTCTGATATTAATATTTTACCTAATATGAAATAATTTAAAACATATATTTCACTTTGTGGAAAATTTTCTTAAAATATTATTAATATATATTAAAATATTATTTTATTTTTTAAAAATATCATTTGACATTTTGCAACAAACTTGGCTATAAAAAGTATACTATTTGAATATATATAAAGCCAGCAAACGTATCAAGCAATATTAAGTAAACTCAAAATTTCCAGGATCAAAAATCTAAAAGAGAGAAACTTTTGTACCAATACACAAGTCTTGGGAAAGTGCAAGAACTTCACTGGTGTAGTCTTATGGTTTGGGATGTAGAGAGTAGAGTCTAAGAAGAAAAAGAAGCCTGGATATAAGTAAGTAAGAGTGGTAAGATGCAGAGAAGAATTGTGCCAGTCTGGAGTTTTGTTCAGTTGGTGCTTTGCAATGTTTTAAAGTTTGTTTAGTGTTTATTTATTTTTGGGAGAGAGACAGATCAAGCAGAGGAGGGACAGAGAGAGAAAGGGACAGAAGATCTAAAGCAGGCTCTGTGTTGACAGCAGACAGGCCTATGTGGAGCTCAAAGTCACAACTGTGAGATCACATTCTGAACTAAAGTCAGATGCTCAACCTACTGAGCCACCCAGTTGCCCTAATGCTTTGCAATTTTTGCATTCCAATGACTTACCATAGAAACCATCCAGTTGAAAATGTAGGTCATCAAGAATGATGTCATGATTCAGGAGCATCTTGGGGAAGAAGTTCACTTTCTTATGAGTATCTCTTGGACTAGATATTGAAGAAGAAGCAGGAGGGTGTTAAAAATTATTTCCCCTACATTTTTGTGTATTTTAATCATTAAATAGCTTTTAAATTTTTATAAGTAAATGGTTTCTTTATTTCATATGGAAGTAGGAAGTTGAGCATTTAAAAATGATTTTTCATTAATTTTTAAATTTCAGTTAAGATGATTCTTCTAAGGATGAGTACTAAAATCCAAATAGATCACATTAATAAGCTTTCTTATAGAAAATCACTGCAAATTTCATAAGCACCCACAAAGTGTCATGAAAATACAAATGTCATCTAAGAGAAATTTTATACCCTCCATTGAAGCAATAGAATAAATGTTAAATGATTCTTATTCTTTGTAAGGAATAGAATTGCTTTATTATTTTACTATTATTTTAAGGAACCGGGGACATATGGATGGTGGTGATGACTGAATCACATTGGCCAGTGTCTTCTTACAACCTGCTCTCAGGCATTGGTGATTTTTGTACCATATTTCAGCCTTATTCCAGGCTTGAAATGTGGCGCGATAGTCACTTGAGCAACTGGCATATGTCATGGCCATCTGGCATATTTTGGCAAAGTACAGTCCTAATTTCATAATACTCTAGGAAGTAGTAACATATGCTTGGTGTAGCATTCTATCCAAAGTGGATAAACCAATTCATTGTAACTCTAAAATTATACTAATCCTGACTGCAAATGTTGTGAACACTGTTTCACTGTGTGTATGTGTGCACACATTGGTAACCTTATAAAAGTGAACACATTTCTAATTTTCTATGAAAGTAAAGATGCCCTTTGAAATACACACACACACACACACACACACACACATGCACACACACACACACACAAACTAAAAGCAAACCAAAATTACACTAAGGTGCAAAGGGAATAAGGGAGAAAAATATTCTTTCTCTACCATTCCCAAGCAGTCCAAATGCTCAGATATATAACTGCAACATTTTACATACATTTCCATATATGCATGTACAAATTATATATAGATGCAGACCCATACATACAAAATTGAGAAATGTATTTTATATAAGCAAGGCTATACACTGAATATTTCTCTACAACTGTGCCTAATTTATCTAATACACATTTTCATTTTTAACATCACTATATATAGATCCACCACAGTCTTTTATATTGCTTTATTGTTCTCCATTGTATGTCTCTATTAAACCTACAGAATTTGCTGAATCCAACCTATATTGCAAGTCATTTTGTTTCTAGGGCTTTGGTTTTGGGGGTAATTATAAACACTATTTCAGTATAAATTTCAGTGTATACCTGTATCCTTGGTGCAGATTACTTTAAATGACTATTAACGGTAGAACTGAAAATTCTGTCCCAAATATGTTACTGGTTACTTTTCAGTAAAATAAAGAAAGTGAGCATGTGCATAAAGCTAGACAAGTTTTACTTTAGTCTATGTACAATACTCAGACATAGATACACAAAATACTGAGCATTTTGCAATATGTTGGCATTGTTGTAGATTTTTTATATTACAAAATTAAATATAAATATACTCCAGCCCCCTGTAGCACTAATATTTTTCTTAACCTAAAGCCTACTTAGTCAAATAGTAGCACATACACAATGCTTTATTTTGACTGTTATTTGCGTGATATATATTTTATATCTTCCTATTCTCTCATTTTCTGTGTCCCAACTAAAAAATAAGTGATTCTTACGCACAATATTTTTTTTCATTTCTTTGGCATTCAGTAGCTTTATTTTGATGTATTTAGGTGTGATTTTCTTTTAATACATTCTTACAGTGATTTATTGTGTTTCAGGAGTCTGTGGGTGAATGTCTATCATGAGTTTCAGATAATTTTTAGCTAGTGATTCTTCAAGCATTTTCACTTAAATTATATATATTTTAGACTTTTTTTTCCTGCTTCTTGCATGTTCCTTCCCACCATCCCACACACTTTTTTTTCTGCAGCATCCATTCTCATTTCCCTTTATTTCCACACATCCAATGCAGTAGTCTTCCACCTGGTCTAGCCTGCTTTTAAAATGACACATCAAACTCTTAATCTCTTTTAATAAATTCTTAAACTCCCATTTAAATCTCTTTTATTAAATTTTTTATTTTGTATACAAATATTTTTTTCACATTTATTCATTTTTTTGAGAGACAGAAAGAGTCAGAGCAAAAGCAAGGGAGGGGCAGAGACAGAGGGAGACACAAAATCTGAAGCAGGCTCCAGGGTTCGAGCTGTCAGCACAGATCCCGATGCAGGGCGTGAACCCACGGACTGTGAGATCATAACCTCAGCTGATGTCAGACCTCCAACCAACTGAACCACCCTGGTGCCCCTTTCAATCTCTTTTAGAGAATAAACTACTCTGGTCCAAATCTCTATTATGTTTTCAGCACGTAAGAACACTTGAAGAAAAAAAAATCACTGGAGGGGCCAAGGGCAGGCCACCCCAAAATGGGCCATCCTGGCATAAGGATGATTTTGAGTTAAAAAACAATCGAACCCCAACAGATTCAGGAAAAGCTCTCTACCTTCCTCACAACTGCCTACAAAGGATTTAAATAGAATACCTGCTCCAGAGAGACAGCTATCAACACAGAGAGCTGCATCACACTATAAGCTAGGTGCCGTAGGCAGGGAGGCTCCTAGTAAGGCCTATTGACAAGGTCTTCCCTGTCCCATTGTCCCCTTTCTGACACAACATATATTTTTTATCAGTTTTGTCATCTTCCTTTGAATTGCATTCCTTCCCTTTGTAGTCCCAGGCCTCTACCCACTTCTTCTTAGCTCATATTGCCTGACTGTGTAATGCCCATGTCTGTATGGATTCCCTATAGTATGTATGTGATTACATTTGTATTTTCCCCTGATAATCTGTCTCATGTCAATTTTATTCTTAGTCCAGCTGCTAGAAGGAGCTCGAAGGGGACAGGGTATTCTTGCTCTCTAACATCCCCCACATCTCATTATCTTAAAAATGCTTTAAAAAGCACTCAGTCCTGAATAAAACACGTCATCCAGACCTACAGGTGCTTCTAACCTGCCTGCTGCTGGAAGCGACATCACTGAGCGCTGGTGAGAACACGGCAGAGATGCCACAGTGACAGCATCTGCCCGTGACCTTTCTGTGTATCACTGCTTCACTAATCTCTGTTCCTATGAGGTTATATTTTACTAATAAATTCTATATATTTAAAAGAGACTTTAGGAATTCCCACAGGCACCGATATTTTTGTGCTGCCCTCCTTTTTTTTTTTTTTTTTTTTTTGCAGTGGTTACTGTCCACCTGATCATGATGCTCCTTGGTCTTGGAGGCATTTATGCCCCATGTGAACAACTGGAAAGTATATATTAAAAACAAGAAAAATTAAAATTCCCCATAATTACATTACCCAGATATAACTACTGTTTTGTTTTATATTCCATGTCCAGTTTTGAAAATAGTTTCTTTTATTTTTAATCTTTATTTATGTTTGAGAGAGAGAGAGTATGCATGCAGGGGCAAAGAAGAGAAAGGGAGACACAGAATCCAAAGCAGACTCCAGACTTAGAGCTGTCAGCACAAAGCCCAATGCGAGGCTCGAGCCCATGAACACTGAGATCATGACTTGAGTCTAATAAGTCAGACGCCAACTAAGCCACCCAAGTGCCCTGAAAATCATTTAATATTAATTTAATACACCTTACTATTTAAGTTAAAATTCTGCCAGTTTAACTTAGTCTACTTTATCTTTAATCTTTTACTCACCCATATTCAAATATCCTATTATTGATAATCCTAAAACAATGATCCTTACTTAAGTGTTTGCCATTACCCATATATTTGTTCACCCACACCGTTTTTATGCTGTGGACCATACTAATGAGGTGGAGAGACCGTTAGGTATAAAACCAAATGAAGATATTTTGTTTTTATTTGTTAGGGAAAATAAATTATTAGAGTGTGTGATTATTTCAGGTCTGTTATTACTCTTGCTGATGTAGATGAGTATCATCTACAACATAAACATCCTCTTTAAGTAGTTATATCAAATATAACGTGTTAAAAGATCTTTGGGTTAGGTGTATTATGCAGATTTTTGGGCAGTTCCATCTTTGTATGTCCTGATATATTTTGAATTGTTGTTCATTTAATAATATCTTTTTATAGAATGCCAAGGTTTTACTTGTATTTTTGGGACTTTTTGCTCTATCAGTGAAATATTGACATTGATAGCTTTAGATCATTTTGTTGATCTTACCAATTTGCTGAGTAGAAAATGAAAGGTGTATTTTCCTTCAAATATTTAAATCAGAATACATTCGAAACATGAACTGAAACTGCCTTGAGGTAAAAAGTATCCACCTTATTCAAATAAATGCAAGTGTTTTAAAATTAGAATCAAATACTGGCATTGATATTTAAAATGATTGCAAAGTAGATATGTTTTCAAACCACTTTTTCCCCCCTAGGTTTTAACTGTTAACTCACTAGTCGCTGCTATTTTTAATTATATTAAACAACATATGGTTTTTGAAAAATAGATTTATTTTTCAAGATGTTTTTCTTGGTTTCGTCTGGTATGGTGTATGTAACACGATGATGGAAGGAAAGAAGAGCTATAATTGGAACCCTTACAAATGTCTTAGCAAGGTATAGATTAAATATTGTTTTAAAAATGACTGAAGACAATAATAGCCTTAACTGGAAATTGTCACGTGAGGTGTCAGTACAAGCTGCTGGTTTTGCACCATTTACTGTCAATAACAAAAATTTTATCATTAGATACATATATTAGAAAGAAGAAAAACTGATAACTAAGGACCTATGCTCTATTCATTAAAATGTTTGAGAGAGAAAGACAATAAAATTTCTTAATATAATTGTATAGCTAGATGATTTTTACATTAATAAAAACCTATTTTGCCATCACCCATCTCAAGATATCTCTGCATCTTTAATATTTTTACATTTATTAATTCATAGTCTGAATTTTTACTTCCATCAAGAAAATATAAGAGTTCCTGTGGCTTCATATTCTATCCAATGTGTAGTATTATCACTATTTAATTATAATTCCAGTGTGTATATTTGTTCTTCTTTTTATATGATATATACTTACTGAATACGTGCTGCTCTGAAATTACTTTTTCTTATTTTTTCAGGCCATTTGACAATTTCATTTACTCATTTTATTTAAATTAGGTTATTTGTTCAGTGTCAGTATTACTAAGTTAGGAGATGAAAAAAAATCTAGATAAAAGGTCTCACTCAGGTATTTGCATTGCAAATTCTTTCTCTTTTTCTGCCTTGTTCCTTGTCTTCATGCAATTTTTGTCCAATGAAAGTTGTCCATTGTAGTGATGTGCTAATGATCCATCTTTTCTTTTATGATTATTGCTTTCTATGATCTGGGTAATGAATATTTGTCTACCCTGATTTCATAGTATCCTCCATTAAAAGAAAAGCATTGTTTAAGCTTTAATATGTGTTTCTTGAATATCAATCACCTCTACTTGACACACTCATATTTTGAAATACAGAGCATTACTCTCCTCTTTATCTGTTCTCTTCCATCTCCACTTAAGTACTGTCTATTCTGCATCTGTCTACTCTTAGTGGAGGACGTGTTCCAGGATTTTGTCCTCGGTATTTCTTGTGTATTCCCTTGGGTTTACTCTCTCAATATTCTTCTCTGTTACAGTGATTTTCCCAGACACTTACATGCTGATGACTCCTGAGCATTTTTCTTGGACTCCTACCTTCATTCTTAGATGCAATGTATATTTTCCACTGTTCAAAGAAACATTTGTCCTATAGTCATCTCTTGTAACTTCTCAGGACATGGAGGTAAAAAGAGAAATTGGCAAAGTGAGCTAGTGTTTGAGAAGAAAAATTCAGGGCTAGGTAACCTACTTTGGGTTATAGCTAGAAAACTTAGTAGCTGGATACGTTGGACAAGTCATTTAAGCTTTCTGCTCCTCAGTCTCCTCTTGTGTGAAAGTGAGTAATAATAAGAAGAGAAACTATTGAGTTAGGAGGAATGAGGAATATTTTATAGTCACCAGAGTAGAATACCCATTATGTGAACATACAATATCAGCAGGATGAGAGTAATTAAATTGAGAAACACTGGTAAGAGGAGAAAGAGAATGGGAAAAATGGCACAGAATTCATACTTGCTTGT
>PISW01017147.1:0-11133 GCA_004023785.1 Mungos mungo
GATGGACCTCGAGGGTGTCATGCTAAGCGAGATAAGTCAGGCAGAGAAGGACAGAAACCATATGTTTGCACTCATAGGTCTAACTGGAGAACAGGAGAAACCTAATGGAGGACCAGGGGGAGGGGAAGAGGGAAAGAGAGTTGGGGAGAGAGAGGGATGCAAAACTTGAGAGACTATTGAATGCTGAAAATGAACTGAGGGTTGAAGGGGAAGGGGGAGGGGGGAAAAGAGGTGGTGGTGATGGTGGAGGGCACTTGTGGGGAAGAGCACTGGGTGTTGTATGGAAACCAGTTTGACAATAAACTATTAAAAAAAAATAAAATAAAAGACCCTGTGCTGCCATCTGGTGTTGATCCAGGTCTTGAATCTCACAAGCTCTGGGAAAAAAGAGAAACCAGTAGAAGCCCAACTGATGCAAAACATTGTTTTGTGGGCTCTCAGGTGCTTCTCCTTCAGCTGCTCCGAGCTTGGCTCTGCCTCTCTGAAGGAGGAAACACCCTCAATTCTTTATATACAATATTTTTTTCTTCCTTCTTTCTTTCATCCTTTCTTTTTCTCTTCTTTCCTTCTTTCCTTCTTTCTTTTGAGACAGAGAGAGAAAGAGAGACAGAGACAAAGAGACAGAGAGAGCAGGGGTGGGCCAGAGAGAGAGAGTGAGACAGTGGTTTTGAAGTGAGCGTTGTGATGACAGCAGAGAGCCTGACTCAGGGCTGAAACCCACAAATCATAAGATCATGACCCGAGCTGAAGTTGGAGGCTTAATCCACTGAGTCAGCCAAGCAGCCCAACACCTTCACTTTTTTTCTTCTACCCTTTGTTCCAACCCTTCCTAATCCTCCCCCCCCACACACACAAACACACCATGATCCCTCAGCAGCCTTCTGCTTCAGTCAACCACCACACATGAGTCGGAAAGGGCCCCAGGATCACGGACAACACGCTGGGGCAGAAACTCAATGCCTTCCTTCCTCTCAAGCCTCGACCCAATCCCAAGCAGAGTACAGGGCTTCTCTGAAAGACACTCTTTATCAAATCGTGTTGGGAACACTGGACAGCAACATGTAGAAGAATGAAACTGGACCACTTTCTTACACCATACACAAGAAGAAATTCAAAATGGATGAAAGACCTAAATGTGAGACAGGAAACCATCAAAATCCATAGCAACATCTTACTAGACACATTACTGGAAGCAAGGGAAACAAAAGCAAACATGAACTACTGGAGTTCATCAAGATAAAAACCTTCTGCACAGGGAAGGAAACAACCAACAAAACTAAAAAGCTGTAGATTTATAGAATGGGAGAAGATATTTGCAAATGACATATCTGATAAAGGATCATTTTCCTAAATCTATAAAAAACTTAGCAAACTCCACAACCATAAAGCAAATAACCTAGTTAAGAAATGGGCAGAGACATGAAGAGACACTTTTCTAAAGAATACATCCAGATGGCT
The DNA here is from genome assembly GCA_004023785.1 of Mungos mungo. Taxonomy (NCBI): domain Eukaryota; kingdom Metazoa; phylum Chordata; class Mammalia; order Carnivora; family Herpestidae; genus Mungos; species Mungos mungo. The sequence goes on from PISW01017147.1 coordinate 1,459, forward strand.
AAGAGACATGTGAAAATACGCTAACATCATGAGAAAGAATGAAATCCTGCCATTTGCAGCAACGTGGATGGAACCAGAGGGTATTACGTTAAGTGAAATAAGTCATTCAGAGAAAGACAGATATCGTATGTTTTGACTGATATGTGGAATTTGAGAAACTTAACAGAAAACCATGGGGAAAGGAAAAGGAAAAAGTAGTTACAAACAGAGAAGGAGGGAGGCAAACCATAAGAGACTATTAAACACAGAGAACAAACTGAGCATTGATGGGGGCTGGGGGAGAGGGGAATATGGGTGACAGACATTGAGGATGGCACATGTTGAGAGAGCACTGGGTGTTGTATGTAAGTGATAAATAATGGGCATCTACCCTCAAAACCAAAAGCACATTGTATACACAGTATGTTAGCCAACTTGACAATAAATTATATTAAAAATAAATAAATAAACATGAAAAAAAATAAGTATGTTAACACTTTGCTGCCAGAATGGCTTAAACGAACAACACAGGAAACAGCATCAGATGTTGGTGAGCATGTGGAGATGGGGAACCCTCCTGCAGTGTTGGTGGGAATGAAAACCAGTGCAGCCACTCTGGAGAACAGTATGGAGGTTCCTCAGAAAACTAATGATGAAATACCCTATGATTCAGCAATTGCAATACCAAGTATTTACCCAAAGGATACAAAATACATATTCATAGGGGTACATACACTCCAATATTCATAGCAGCATTATCAACAGTAGCTAAACTATGGAGAGAACTCAAATGTCCATCGACTGATGAATGGATAAAGAAGAGGTTGTGTACACACACACACACACACACACACACACAGGAATATTACTCAGCCACCAAAAACAATGAAATCTTGCCATATACAACAAAATGAATGGAGCTCGAAGGTATTATGCTAAGCCAAATAAATCAATCTGAGAAAGACAAATATCATGATTTCACTCATATGTGGAATTTAAGAAACAAAACAGATGAACATATGGGAAACAGAAAATAAAAAGAGGAGAGAGGGAAACAAACCACAAGAGACACTTAATGATAGAGAACAGACTGAGGGTTGTTGGAGGGAGGTGGGTGGAGATGGGCTAGATGGGTGATTGGTATCAAGGAGGACACTTGTTATGATGAGCACTGGGTCTTTTATGTTAATGATGAATCACTGAATTCTACTCCTGATACCAATATTATGCTGTATATTGACTAAGTAAAATTTAAACAAAAAGTAAAAAAAAAAAAAGAAGAAGAAGAAGAGTGAGTTCTTTATTAGCTACTGTTCTATGGTTTTCCTGAATATAGTCATGTTGGTTTTCAAAGTCAGGCCTTTTAGGGCTTATCTGTCCTGTGCAGGACGTAGGGTTTAGTGCTCAATGTGGGACACAGACCCCTTACTTCTTGTGGAGAGCTGCCAAAAGAGCAGCCAGGGGAAGAGATGTGTGCCTTGACCTAAGATCAGCCACCTGCAGGGCTGGACAGTGTTATCACTCCCTGCTCAAGGCCGGAGACAGCTTGGCTGGACTTTCTTATCGGCTCCTCAGATGCTGTGCTAAAACTGCGGCTTCTGGTTTTTTTTCTTTACCCTAGCCCCTTCATGTGACCTTGTTTCTTAGCAACTGACCTGTGCTTTCTGCTCTTTATAAGATGAATGTTTTTTTCTCAATAAACTGAGGCTTGATCAGAAACTTTGTCTTGCCTCCATTCTCTGTGCCCCCTGCCCCCCAATTCTCACTCCCTCCCTCAGGACCTGCATTGACTGACCTGCGGGCTGGGTCAAGTGGCGCCCAACATGGGGCTTCCTGAGTAAGGGGGATCCAGTGAAGAAACCGATCAAAGAGAAAAAAAAGAAGAGAAAGAGGTAACGGCCGAATTTAAAAGGAGACAGCCACGCAGAATTAGCTGCGTGGTCCAGTGCTCAAGATTTAGGGAGACGGCCACACAGAATTAGCTGCGTGGTCCAGTGCTCAAGATTTATAAGGAGACGGCCACGCTGTGGTCCAGTGCTCGAGTGAGTGCGGCTGAAGTAAAAAGAATTCTCAGGGACACGGCTCCACAGAATTCTGCTGCATAGTCCAGTGCTCAAGATAGGGAGACGGCCACATGGGAGCCTGCCGTGTGGTCCAGTGCTCGAGTGAGTGATCAGAATTCCTGGGGCAGGAATTAAGCAATTGGTCTAAACAGAGACCCTCAGGGCACAGGGAGTAAAGGTTAAGAAAAAGCAATTATTAAAATTTTTTCAATTCCTTCATGAAGTCTGTCTTTAAGTGTTTTTCTAAACATTGATAGAGAATAAATAAAGTGAGTAAAGTAGAGATTGCCCGGTTAACTGCTTTTCTAATGTCTCAGTCTTGTTTGTAAAACCTCTGTGGGAGGGAATGTAATAGCCTCTGGTGTGTGTGTGTGAGTGCATGTGCAGCTCGGTTTGGCTTGCCTACAGAGTTCGAGTTTGTGGCTCCACGGGTGGGCACTCTTAAAGCCCCCAGAAAACCTACAGAGCCCGAGTGGGCCTGGTCTGCGATACCGTGGTGAAAAGCATATGGTCTATGATGGCATCGGAATAGTTTCCGGTCATAAGTCACAACGCTGAGTCCGCTACAGCTAAGCTTCACCTAAGCTCTCTCGGGACACGGCCAGACAGGCATCTGATTGGTCTCCTCATTAGAGGAGGCACCCTACCCTTTGTTTGTCTCTGCGTCACGTATTCGGGTGGGTAATTGGACATTATGGGACAAGAAATAAGCCAGCATGAGGCTTTTATAAATGGTCTAACAGAGACCTTAAAGGCACGGGGGTTAAAAGTTAAGAAAAAACAATTATTAGAATTTTTTCTGTTTCTGCATGAAGTTTGCCCTTGGTTTTCCCAAGAGGGGACAATAGATGAAAAAAGATGGAAAAGAGTAGGAGATGCTTTAAAAGATTATTACAGGACATTTGGCTCAGAAACAGTTCCTGTTAGTGCTTTCTCCTATTGGACTCTTATTAATGAGATCATTAGTGTACGACCTAAAACCCCCTTAATAGCAAACATAATTGAAGATGGAGAAAAGATCCTTAAAAGTGAAAGTGAGAAGTCTCCCGTTGGTAGCCATGGGAAGAAAGATCTTATTTCTTTAGATAGTGGCTCTGAGAAGAAACCAGATAGCACCACTGTGAGGCCTAAAGGATCAGACAAGGATGAGATGAAACAAAAGATCAAAACTAAACCTAAAAGTTTATATCCAAAACTTACAAAATGGAAAGCTCCCAAGGATGAATTGTCCGATAGCGAGTGTGAGGATCTTGACGAGGAGGCTGCAAAATACCATAATCACGGGCTACTTCCATATGGCATCCCACCCACCACACCTCCATTAGCTTTGCCTGTTATAGACCCCAAAAAGGACCTAATAGATAAAATAGAACAATTGCGGGAGCAAATAAAGCTAGAAGAGGAACATCAAGAGCTAATACTATGCTTAGAAAAACTCAAAGTGGGTAAAAGGGAGGCTGCCACTGTCCCCTCACAACCGCTGCCAAAACCCCCAAAGTGTGGGGTACTTCTTAAAAAAACCCCTACTGCTGGTCCACTAGTGGATGTTGAGGATCCTGAAGCATTTCTAGTTACTGAAACCTCCGACGCCCAGGGACAGGCATGGAGACACCATTCAGGTTTTGACTTTAAAGTTATTAAGGAGCTTAAGACTGCTGTAGCACAGTATGGGGCTACCACGCCATATACTAAGGCAATTGTGGAATCAGTAGCTGAGAATTGGCTCACCCCTGGTGATTGGTATACGCTTGCTCGAGCCTCCTTATTTGGGGGGATTATTTGTTGTGGAAATCGGAATATATTGAATTCTGTAAGGAGACAGCTTGACGTAATGCACAGGCAAATAACGGCTGGAACTTGGATATGCTGACAGGGGAAGGAAATTATGCCAGCAGTGATATACAGATGCAATATGATGCCGGCTTGTTTGCTCAAGTACAAGCGGCTGGGACTAGAGCCTGGAGAAAGTTGCCAGTTAAAGGGGACCTCAGTTCTTCCTTAACTAACATTAAACAAGGTCCTGATGAGCCTTTTGCCGACTTTGTCCATCGGCTTCTCATGGCAGCGGGGGGTATTGTTGGTAATGCTGATACTAGTGCCGAATTCGTTAGACAACTTGCATATGAATATGCAAATTCTGCATGTCAGGCGACCATTAGACCCTATCGAAAAAGGCCAGATCTCTCTGGTTATATTAGATTGTGTTCTGATATTGGCTCTGCCTACCAGCAGGGATTGGCAATGGCTGCAGCCCTGCAGGGGTTTACTGTCAAAGAGCTATTATTAGGTCAGCAAAAGAAAGGTAGATGTTTCAACTGTGGTAAAGAAGGCCACTTTGCCAAAAGCCGTCGATCCAGCAAGCAGCCCAATGATCATAATGTTGCTCCTAGATTGTGTCCTCGATGTCAGAAAGGCCGACACTGGGTTAAAGACTGTAGGTCAAGGACGGACTCCCAGGGTAACCCATTGCCACCCCTACAGGGAAAATGGAAATGGGGCCAGCCCCAGGCCCCCAAACCCAAACAAGCTTTTGGGGCAATCAAGTTTGTTCCCACAAACAATCCGTTTCAAACCTCTGTAGAGCCACTCCAGGAAGCGCGGGACTGGACCTCTGTTCCACCACCCACACAGTATTAACCCCCGAGATGGGGGTCCAAACCCTACCCACTGGAATTTATGGTCCCTTACCCCCTAAAACTTTTGGGTTGCTTTTGGGAGGCAGTAGTACTACAGTTAGGGGATTACATGTCTATCCTGGAGTGGTGGACAATGACTATACAGGAGAAATAAAAATTATGGCCTCCTCTCCTCAGGTGATTACTACAGTGCCCTCAGGGCAGCGTATAGCACAACTAACCTTGCTGCCCTTTCCTGTTACTGACAACCCAGCTAAAAACTCGAGCCGAGAAGCCCAAGGTTTTGGCTCCTCTGATGCTTATTGGGTATAGCCTGTTAAAGCCCAAAAGCCCATGCTTACACTCTGGCTTGATGGCAAAGAATTTCAAGGCTTAATAGACACAGGAGCAGACATCACCGTTATTAAAAAGGAGGCCTGGCCTTCACAATGGCCGTTGTCCCCTACCTTAACCAAACTTAAAGGTATAGGGCAAAGCCAAAACCCAGAAAAGAGTGCAAAATTACTGAGATGGCGAGATGCCGAGGGGAATCAAGGAAACATCCAGCCATATGTTATTCAAGGGTTACCTGTCAATTTGTGGGGGCGAGACCTTTTAACCCAATTATTATGTGTAGTCCAAATGAAATTGTTACAGCACAGATGCTAGCCCAGGGATTTAAGCCAGGAAAGGGACTAGGTAAGAATGAGGAAGGCACTGCCCAACCTATAGAATTACAAGGCAATCACCAAAGAAAGGATTTAGGAAATTTATAGTAGGGGCCATTGACATTCCTGCACCCCATGCAGATAAGATCACTTGGAAATCTAATGACCCTATGTGGGTTGATCAATGGCCTTGATCTGTTGAAAAACTGCAAGCAGCACATCAGCTAGTGCAGGAGCAATTTGCTGCCGGACACCTAGTAGAGAGTAACGCTCCTTGGAATACCCCTATATTTGTCATAAAAAAGAAATCAGGTAAATGGAGATTATTGCAGGACCTTAGGGCAGTAAATAAAACAATGGTTCTCATGGGAACGCTCCAGCTGGGGCTTCCCTCTCCTGTGGCTATACCTCTGGGGCAGTATAAAATTATCATAGATCTTAAAGACTGTTTCTTTACCATCCCTCTCCACCCCAGCGACCAAGAGTGATTCGCTTTCAGTGTGCCCTCTGTTAATTTTAAAGAGCCCATGCAAAGATATCAATGGAATGTTCTGCCTCAGGGTATGGCTAATAGCCCCACCTTGTGTCAAAAGTTTTGTGGCACTGGCCATACAAAAGGTACGCGATGTCTGGAGAGAATTGTACATTATACATTATATGGATGACATTCTTTTGGCAGGGAGGGACGGCCAACAGGTGCTAAAATGCTTTGATGACTTACAATCATCCCTACAAGCCCACGGGCTACAAATAGCCCCTGAAAAAGTGCAGTTACAAGACCCTTACACTTATCTAGGTTTTCAGATTTCAGGAGCCCACATAACTACTCAAAGGCTAGAGCTCAGATTAGACACTCTGCAGACACTCAATGACTTCCAAAGGTTACTGGGAGATATAAATTGGATTAGACCTTATCTTAGGCTCACCACTGGGCAGCTCAAACCTTTGTTTGACATACTCCAGGGGGACCCAAATCCCAAATCTCCTAGATCTCTCACTAGTGAGGGTCGCCAAGCTTTAAAGATTGTGGAAGAAGCCATCCATTCTCAGTTTGTTACTGCCATAGATTATAATCAACCCCTAATGTTTATTATTTGTAAAACCTCTCTTACTCCTACAGCAGTTTTCTGGCAAAATAACCCCATTATGTGGGTGCATCTCCCCTCCTCACCTGCAAAGGTTATCTATCCTTACTATTTGGCCATGGCTGACCTCATTATTTTGGGGGAGAGAACAAAGTGTAAAATACTTTGGCAAGGAGCCTGATTCCATCATACAACCCTATTCAAAAGGACAGCTTGACTGGATTTTTCAGACTACTGATTGCTGGCCTATTGCGTGTGCTTCCTTTTTAGGTAGGTTAGACTATTATCCACCTAATAAACTCCTACATTTCTTTAATAGTCATGAATTTATATTCCCAACAAAAACCTCTCGACAGCCACTATCACAGGCTTTAATAGTCTTTACTGATGGTTCCTCTACGGGCACTGCGGCTTATACTTTTGAGGATCAAGTCATAAGCTTTCCCACCCCGTCCACTTCTGCTCAACTTGTGGAGCTTCATGCAGTTATTGCGGTCTTCTCCGTATTTCATGATAAACCTTTTAATTTATACACAGACAGTGCTTATATAGCTAACTCTGCACCCTTGCTAGAGACTGCAGCCCAGATTAAACAAAGCTCCAGGGCTGCTCGTCTCTTTACACAACTTCAGTCTTTAATCCATAAAAGACAAAATCCATTCTTCATTGGTCATTTAAGGGCCCACACTGGCCTTCCGGGTTCTCTGTCTTTAGGCAACCAAAGAGCTGATTCAGCCACAAGAGAAATCTATAATATCCAAGATGGAGGAATAGAAGCGGCCTCAAGAGCTCATGCTATCCATCATCTTAGTGCCCACACCTTAAGAATTATGTTCAAGATTTCCCGTGAACAGGCACGACAGATAGTAAAACAGTGCCCTTCTTGTGTTGTGCATTTACCTGTTCCTCATTTGGGAGTAAATCCTTGAGGACTAGTGCCCAATGCCATCTGGCAAATGGACTTCACACACATTTTAGAGTTTGGAAATCTAAAGTATGTCCATGTGAATGTTGATACCTACAGCGGCTTCCTATATGCTACCTTACAAACTGGAGAAGCAGGAAAGCACGTCGTAGCACACATGCTTTCTGCTATATCAGTGTTAGGGGTTCCAAAACAAATAAAAACTGACAATGGACCCGGATATACTGGGACCATGTTCGCTAAATTCTGTCAACAGTTACACATTAAACACATCACCGAATCCCTTATAACCCACAAGGACAAGGTATAGTGGAACGGGCACATTTGTCCTTAAAAAGTACCCTTGAAAAGATAAAAAACAGGGAATGGTACCCCATCAAGGGATCTCCTAGAAATCTTCTACATCATTCACTCTTCATTTAAAATTTTTTAACCTTGGATAAAGAAGGACGTTCAGCTGCTGAACGTTTCTGGCACAATGAAACGCAAAAAACTTTTGCTACCGTGCTTTGGAGGGACCCCTTGGATAATAAGTGGTATGGTCCTGACCCCGTCTTGATCTGGGGACGAGGGGCAGTGTGCATCTACTCACGACAAGCAGATGCAGCCCGATGGTTGCCGGAGAGACTAGTAAAGCAAATTGATCATAACACTCAGCCTTCCAGGGAGGAAAAATCTCCTTGAGAAAAATCTTTGTCTTTTCTTTTAGGGACCATGTTTTGGAGATGGTGGTACCTCCTCTGGATGGCAGCTTTCCAATATCTTGTAAAACATACACTTGGCGTTTTCCGGCACCCTTCTGTGGCCAGGCGACTGCTACAACAGACAGGGAATCCCTGCGATTGCCGCAGCGGAACTGAAAATGCCATAAGAAATTGGGTACAAGGCCCGGATGGAGTGTTTCGACACCTTCTTCTAGCCACCATAGATTGTGGGTCAAAAACAGCTTATCAAGTGGTTGTAACTTGGGGGTCTGGTAGTCGTAGTATAAAATATTTCTGTGTGTCCAAACCACAGATTATTCCTGTTGCAGACTGCCGTCCTGGGCTCTGCCCATGCACCACCTTTTATGATACCATGCACAGTAGTTGCTATAGTTCTGTCCAGCAATGTATAAGTAAAAATGATAATAAAACATATTTCATGGCCATCTTAGGTTGAAACGCTCATGCTAAAGGGAGCGATAATAACATGGTGATGCAGTCCTCCTGCCTTGGCACTGTGGGAAAACCTGTTTGTTGGAATGTGTCCCCTCCTGTTCATATCTCCGACAGAGGAGGACAGCAATATCAATATAGGATGGCCAAAACCCAAGATAGAGTTCAAAAATTAATGGAGGAATTAAATCCTGCCTTTTCCATTTTGGAAAGCGCCCATAAAATTCTAAATGCTTCTAATCCTTCATCGGCACAAAATTGTTGGTTGTGCCTAAAAATGGGTGTGCCTGTGCCCGTGGCCCTCCCTCAGCAACATGACCTTACATTCAGCAATGCCTCCTGTGTAATTATCCCACCTCTGCTGGTGTAACCTGTATTATTCCATAACGCCACTTGCCTCTACTCGACTTCCCACAACGACAGTTTTGGGACAGACCTAGGATCTGCCTCCTCTTTCACTAATTGCTATATCACTCACAACTATATATCCCCTATCTGCTCTAGTAATAACACTGTTTTTGTATGTGGCAATAATAGAGCTTATACTTATCTCCCTGCCAATTGGGCGGGGCTATGCACCCTGGCCTTCCTTCTCCCGGATATAGGTATCATTCCTGGAGATGAGCCTGTCCCCATGCCCAGTTTTGATTACATATCCAGCTGACGTAAACGGGCAGTTCAAATTGTCCCCTTACTGGTCGGCCTAGGGCTGGCTACAGCAATTACTGCAGGATCTGTGGGATTGGGTGTATCCATGACCCAGTATAATAAGCTCTCTAGGCAACTAATTGCTGATGTACAAGTTCTTTCTAATACTATTCAAGACATCCAAGATCAGGTGGACTCCTTTGCAGAAGTTGTCCTACAAAACAGACGAGGCCTTGACTTACTCACCTCTGAGCAGGGAGGAATCTGTTTGGCTTTACAGGAGCAGTGCTGTTTCTATGTGAATAAGTCCGGTGTTGTCAGAGACAAGATCAAAAACCTTCAAGAGGACTTGGAGAAAAGAAGAAGGGAGCTTGCTGATAACCCCTTTCTCACTGGATTCCACGGACTTCTGCCTTATATTCTGCCCCTCTTAGGACCTATTCTGGGATTGTTGATCCTGGTATCTCTGGGCCCTGTTCTGTTTAATAAAGTCATGGCATTTCTGAGGCAGCAAATAGATGCTATCAAAATGCAG
>PISW01017148.1:0-11127 GCA_004023785.1 Mungos mungo
TTTGGAAATGAGCACTGGGTGTCATATGAATCTCTGGGTACTACTCCTAAAACCAATACTGCACTTTGTGTTACCTAACTTGATTTTAAAATAAATAATTATATAAAATAACTATAAATGGATTAAATTCTTCAATCAAGAGATATAGATCAGCTGAATGGAAAGAAATGGCAGGACACACCTATAAGGTGCCTTCAAGTGACTTACTTCAGGGGCGCCTGGGTAGCTCAGTCAGTTAACTATCTGACTTTGGCTCAGGTCATGATCTCACAGTTTGGGGGTTCAAGCCCTGCGTCAGGCTCTGTGCAGACAGTTAGCTCAGAGCCTGGAGCCTGTCTTTGGATTCTGTGTCTCCCTCTCTCTCTGTCCCTCCCCTGCTCATGCTGTCTCTCTCTCACAAAGATAGAATGATAAAAAAAAAAAAAAACATCAAAAAAAAGAGAAAGACTCACTTCAGCTTTAGAAACACAGTCAGACGGAAAGTGCTGATTTGGAAAAAGATATTCCATGCAAACAGAAACCAAAGGAAAGTCAGGTAGCTATGCTTACATCAGACAAATAGACTAAGCCAAGGTCTCTAATAGGACACAGCAAAGGTCATTATGAAATAGGGGGTCATTTGTGGAGGGCTTTGAGCTATATGGTGTTTAGAAGAACACATTAAGGTTTTCCCTCCAAAATGGTTAATTAGGACATGAATAGTGTGTTTCTGTAACTCAAGTAGTACATTCCACTTTTCAAACCAACACGTTTCCCCATAAATGTTGGTGTATCTGTAGGTTCCTCAATTAGAGCTTGAGTAAGGTTTATGAACATCTGTATCTTAAGGGTTCTCTAAATGACAAGCTGATATTCAAAAACCTATTTCTGTCATTGGGTGGGGAATGCTAAATGACAATTTCAGAAAAACGTCTTGTTTCAGATTTTGATGTGTGTGGGAGAACACTATTTTGATGAAAAGCATGGTTCTTTCCTGTAACCAGGAGCCTATAGTTTGTCAAAACCAACATGGACAGGCTAATATACGGTAACATGTTTTCTAACCTTTTGCCCTTATACACTGCATTATTTTCCTCATATGCTTTTCAATATACATTGCTATTTTGTATTTTAATCTCCAAAGAAGTTATTTGTCCTTTCAGCCATAATACCCCTCTGTAAGGTTTCTGATATTAATTTTGGGGCAGTTTCTCTTTGCTTACAATTGCATCCCCAAAATAAGCACCACTATGGAAGGTTTATCCAGTCCAGCACTGTCCTTCCTTTGCTTCCACATCATCTCTATGAAAACCTTACCACCATCTCCTATGGAAGGAATATGCTTAACCATTTGAAGAAACAAAAAACTGGTCAGGTGAACTCTTGAACATTTGAACATATTCATCTTTTGACATTATACAGGAGCACCTTTCATTTTGAGCACCTTTCTCACATGGCCTAAACACCTTACCCACTCCTAACATGGGCATAAAACTCAGTAGGACACCTTTCGCTCAGCCCACATTTGCTCATGCGCATAAGACACTGATGTGAGTTGGCCCTCACTTTCCCAGATTCCATTCTTGGTAATGGCTCCCCACAGCGCCTGCATAGGTAGAATTTCTGGCCACGTGCTGCACATGTGCAGAGAGGACCTGTGGCACACATTGGCCTTCTGTGGCCAAAACCTGCAGTCATGTGCTTCTCCCTTCACCTGCCCAGGTCTCCAGAGGACCATCCCTGAATCCCACCTCCACCAAGCCCACACACCTGAGTTTACATTTTAAATGAGGAAGGATAGAGTCTCTGGACAGAAAATCCTCCCTTGCACCAATGTTATCCCACCGAGTTCTTATGTCTTCTCTCATTTTTCCCTTGGTATTATCAAACTTCACACGCAGGCAAATCCATCGAGCTTGGCACCTCCCACTATGCAAGTGACCCTCAGCAGATGGGGAGTAGGGACTGGACATCCAGGATCACTCTGTTAATATAAACGCTGAAGCTCCCATCAATCCCACACTGCAGCAGACTCTATGACATTCGGGGATTCCTGTTTCATACTTCGGGGCTAACATTGTGGGCACAGCTAAGCTGTCCCAGAATTCACATCTTAAAGAGTCCTTCTTTCTCCCTGGTGCCTGTGGAGACTGACAGAGCACGGTCATAAATTGTCTCTGTCATCATGACAGAGAATCTGTCATAAATGACATGTTCACCACGAAATTAACTTCCGCTGCGAGTCCTTGATCCTCCCTTCTTAGAACAGCTCACAGAACAGAGTTCCGAGCAGCTCAGCTTCCTGGATAGTTCACTGATACTTGTACTTTCCTGAAGCTCAGATTCAGGGAAAGAATTGCAAACCACTTCCCATTTGGTGAGTCCCTTTCATCTTTCTGGTTGAAACAGTTTTTCCAAGGTAACACATAGCATCCACCTTCCATTCCTGGGTTGTCCCTTGATTTTCAACACATGGAAATTAACCAAATATATAAGTGCAAATGATACTCATCAAATTTTCCTCAGAACCTCTACTCAGCCATTTCTTTCTGTCTCCCATCTGCTCTCTATATTTGTGCCATGACATCCAACATTCTTTTCAAGAGGACTGATAATTCAAAAGAAGAGAATCACTCTCTGCTCCAGAGGCTCACCAGGAATCCAATCTCCTGGCAAAAATGAACATAATGTACCCAATTCTGATGGATAGTGAAAGATTAACTTGCACAATGTAAGATTCCCAGGCCAGCGTCCTGGACACAGTGCATCCTCATACACTTGGAGCAGGTGGTAGATACTCAATAACATCCCTTTGCTGGAGGAGTACACATGTGTACCCCGAAGAGCCTTGCTCAGATACCACTGCCTTATCTCGTCCCTTTCCAACTTGCAGGGAATTTGCAGAGAATAATATCTTCTCAAAAGCTGTTAGTTATTTCCACTGGCAACAGCAGTACTTGTGTTGAGATAAGATGGTTGGGTATAAGAGACTCAGGGGTGCTCTTCTGCTTTCCCTACCTTAGTGCTACTGGATATGAAGTCTGGGAACAGCAACATCAATGCTTGTTAAAAATACCAATTCATGACCTTCATCCAAACAGGGAAGTCGTGATATCTGAGTGTGGGCCCCAGACTCTCTTTTTAATGAGAACTCCAAGTGATTTGTGTCTACATGAAATTTTGACAAGCAATGTTAAAAATGTCATTCTCAGCTTTGCCTTCCCATTGGGATCTCCGTTATAGTTTTTTGCACTATCATCTGTAATGTCCCAACCCCAAAGATTCTGGCACTTAGGTCTTAATGGGGCCCAGCATCAATTAGGTCTTCAGGAAGTGGCCAATGACTCTCCTGTGAGGCCAACATAAACACTCAGGCTCCCAGTATATTTCTGAGGACAGAGTACTGGGTCTCTTCAATGCGGAGCCTCTATGGATAGGGCTGCCCTGTGTAAGATATGATAGGGGAACATCAGTCCACCTCACATTCCTGATGTTGTACCAGACATTGTGTAAGTCTCCAGGAGACAAGCGCATCCACAAGTGGGACAGGAGTAATCACATTGCGGCCCGCACTTAGAAACTCCCTATTTTCACATGCTCCAAAAATGAACAGAAAAGCAGTCCAATCAAATAGACCCTAACTGGCTATGGAAGGCTTTTCGATGTTACTGTGAATGTCATGGAAGACATTGGGACAGAGGGTAAGCCTAAGAGGATGGAGGAGCACAGGAAGAGGGAGACAGGAGAGGTAACTCTGAGACCACCAGCAAAACAAACCTGGGCTTCTAGAATCCATTCAAGCTGAGCTTTCCAAACCACATTTTAAGATTGAGTTTTCTCCTTTAACTTTGGTCCCTCACTGTGTCATCTGCTTCACTCATTCCCACTTACCTGGGTGTGTGGTTCCCCTCTCCTTTCTCTTCATGTGACAGGGCTCTTACCTTTTCCAAAGAACCTGACCAGATCTACTCTAGAATCACAAAGACCTATTGATAGCAAAATACACGACCCTGGCTGGAAAATCTACAATTTCAAATCCAGCACTATGCTCAGTAGAGAGTAGGACACATGACAGAAGTGTATAGAGAATTCTTTCTCCAAATATAGTTTCCTCTTGGTCTCTTTGGAACACTTAGTAGGACTTTTCAATATTCAGCTCCCTCAATTCCACTTCTCAGTACTATTGAATCAAAAATAAGGAAGACATATCAGATTTGAAACTGTGGGCAACAGTATCCTATGCCATGTAGATTCTAAATTATCACTAATTCACAGTGAAGGCAACAAGAACCTCAGGGAAGGGGAAGGTTTAAGTCAAGATAAAACATCATGAATACTTCCTTACCCGGAAAAATGCCTGATTATTTCCTTGAAATGATGTCATTTGTGCCAAGTCACATTATAGAATTTTAAGACCATGAACATATAGCAATTATATGATAATGGTTTCCTTTTGCTGAAAATTAATAATGGGAGAATCTATCATTCATACTGTACAAAATAAAATTGCAAATTAGGAGGTCCAGGACTAATATAAAACCTTTATTTGCAAAGGCTAGGATCCCCTGTAAATAAGGAGAGAGACTTCATTTTCCGGGGAATCTGCCAGAGAGATTCTGATCCACATGAACAATGTTAACATCAGCTGTAATGAGACAAATTGGTATCAGTGGCCCCATGCACGTAGAAGGACTCATCATTATTGTGATAGTTTCCAAAGGATGTAAAAAAAAAACACCCTACCAATTTTAATAGGATACCAATTATGAAAATATAGAAGTTTATGGCAAATTTCAAGCCACAGATTTCACCCATGTTCTATCATCTCCAATGTATTTTATATTATTAAAACTGTTCAATGTTTATTATTTTTGAGAGAGACACAGACAGACAGAGAGAGACAGAGCAGGGGAAAGGTAGAGAGAGAGGGAGAAACCACATCTGAAACAGGCACCAAGCTTTCATCACAGAGCCTGACACAGAGCTAAAACCCATGAACCATGAGATCTCATGAGCTGAACTCAGATGTTGAACCACTGAGCCACCCAGGTCCCTTTCAATGTATTTTAAATAGTAAGTCTTTGAAACAATCTAGATGGCAAGGCTCTTTTTCAGAACACTGTCTTATTCAGGGTCAAACTTTCAGAATGGTGTCTTATTCAGGGCCAAATAGCCATCTGATGTCTTTGTTCATGTTCTTTTTGTTTTAAGTTTCTTTATTTATTTTGAGCAAGAGAGAGAGAGAGTGTATGGCGGAGGGGGAAAGAGAGGATAAGAGTATGGCCAAACAAACTCTGCTGACGGTGAGCAGCCTGACACAGGGCTTGAACTCAAAACTGTGAAATCATGACATGAGCTGAAATCAAAACTCCAACACATAACGGCCTGAAGCAACCGTGAGCCCCTATTTGTTCATGTTCTTTAATCTAGTTTACATAGACGCATGCCACACCCAGACAGGACTTCAGTATATAATCTTGACCTTTACTGGGGTCCCGAACACATCCCCATATTGATCTGTCACCATGGTTATTTTCAATAAATTGCAGGTTATAAATTCATGACCGGAATTCCTCATGCTGTGTAGACAGCCTGGTCATAGAGAATGGAGAGAGAGCCCAGAGATGGAACTCAGGAATGTCCTAAAAAGCTGAATTTGACTAGTCCAAAACTAATTTGCTAGGCAAGACCTACAGAGACAGAGAAGTAAGGATTGCAAGTTGTAAATGCTCAGTATTTCACTAGGAAATGAGGACACAGTTCCTAGCTAGTCAAGACAAAATTTACCTGAGAAGTAGCCATTTCTTCCTCTCCCTTCTGCTCTCGAGTGCTTTCGGAGGTGACATGATGTGGAGAGATCACACCTGTAGGCCTTTAAAGAACTCAGCATAGCCTCTTCACCTGCTCTTATCACTTCAGAGGCAGAAAAGTCCTGACATGCTCAAAAGCTCACCCTCTCAGTGACTTTGTCACAGGAAAGAATCAGAAAAAATGGAGCTCCTGCATGGCGACTTCCATGGGAGTTTCTCCTTCCCGGTTTCAGATGTCCTCCCCTCCCACAGACAGCCACACATCCTGCCACACCTCGGGGAACCTGGGCTGCCCTCACCTGACCCTTCTATGTCCATGCCCAACAGACTGTCATCGTCTCTTCAACTGAAAGCCAGATACAGCCCTCCAAATACGTCTGTGAATCCTCATGCTACCCTGACCTCACCTGAGAATCTCCAGGAGCTCACAGTTAAAGCAGCACCAATGCTCTCATCCTGACCAATAGAGGACTCTGGCAGAAGGCACAGGTGATGCTGGTTCTTAAAACTCGCCATGGGATCTTTATTGTAAACCCAGGCTGATAGGCGGTTTGTGCTTTCAAGTTTTCATGTGCATATAAATCATTTGGTGTTCCAGGTCCCATAGAAGAAATGGTGATTCCACAATTTGGAATGGGGTCTGTGAATTGGCATCTTTCACCAGTTCCATGTAAGTGCTGATCTTGCTCCCTGAGACCCACGTTTAGTGGCACAAACGCAGCCTCAGCACACCTGAGCCCTCCACAGCCACCACCTGACGTTAACACGGACAATCCCTGCTGAGTTCCAGGGAAGAGTATACCAAGCAGGTTCCACTGTTGTGAGTTAACTGTTGGTTCCCAGCTCAGACGACTATCACCATCCTGCAGGACCACGTGATTTCATTGCACTTGAAAGTTTACTGGAAGAAGATTCTGGAAGACACTAATGTCTGAACCAATCTCCATTTGGAAAACAATATGTAGAAATCAATCACTGCAATGTGGATTGAGCACTAATTTCCTGTTTACAGTGAGTTGATGGTGTTCCCTGTAGGGAACTTCACATACATGGTGTGACTTAATCCCGATAATATCCTGTGGGTTGCCCACTAGGCATCCCACAGTAACCAAGAAGATGTAGGTGCTGGGCCTGACCCATTTTCCATCTTCTGTTTACCTGTGGATTGAAAAAGAGCATTTGCAACCACAGGAATGAAATGGATGAACTGAAAAGTACAGAAAGGAAGGTTAGATTCAACGTCTAGGGACTTTAAACTGTTGTGTTTGCCTTGTTTTTAAACAGGATAGAAAAATGTTGTGAGCTTATAAGTAAATGCCAGGTTCCTGTACTTGGTACACTCTCATCAGCAATATGTGAACAGTTTAATTCCTCCACACTTTAGTTACCACTTTCTCAAGTTTAATCATTTGAGAAAACAGGAATTGTTATCACCCTGTCTTTTCCCTGCTTTCTAGGAAGTGTATGTATGTAACCTGTCATCTATAGATAATATTATTTATGATATAAAAACTAATATCATAGAGGGGTGGCTCAGTCGTTGAGTGTCTGACTTCAGCTCAAGTCATGATCTCACAATCCGTGGGTCCCATCCTCGCATCAGGCTCTGTGCTGACAGCTCAGAGCCTGGAGCCTGCTTCAGATTCTGTTGTCCCTCTCTGTGTCCCACCCCTCTCACTCTCTGTCTCTGTCTCTCAAAAGTAAAATTTAAAAAGACAAAAAAAATCTAAATGAATATCATAGAATAAATTATGTATCATAAATAATAATGCCATATATATCAGACATCTATATATGTACTTAAATGTAGATATCTGTATCTATCTAGATATCATCTCTCTATCTATATAGATACAAAATTCAACCTTAAATGAAGGACATCCTTCCCTTGGAGACAATGCAGGTGAGCCTGGAGGAACTTAGATTAACTGGAAGGAGACATCGAAAGTGGCAAATACTATATTATTTCTATTATATGTGGAACCTAATAGCATTCAACTCCTACAGCAGAGTAGAATTGTGATTGCCAAGAGCTGAATGAAGGCATAGTAAGGGAGTGGGTCAAATGGTACAAAATTTCAGGTATGCATGAAATTCTGGAAATCTAAAGGACAGAATGGAGATACATATAATTATGTATTATACTGGACATTTGCTACGAGAATGTAACTTTGATGTTCTCAAGAAAAATCAAAAATTAAAAGTCCTGGGAAGCCTGTATGACTCAGTTGGTTAAGCATAGAATATTAGCTCAGGTAATGATTTCAGTTTGTGGGTTTGACCCCCAAATTGGGCTCTTTGCTGACAGCTTAGAGCCTGGAGCCTACTTTGGATTTTGTATCTCCCTGTCTCTGATTCTCTCCTGCTCACACTCTATCTCTCTCTAAAATAAATAAAACATTAAAATTTAAAAAAACAAAACTCTTAATTATATAAGGTGATAGGTATGTGAATTAGTTAGATTGTTATAATCATGTCATAATATATCCATATATTTACATTTTGTTAATTGAGCAACTACAGAAATCTACAGGAAAGGAAAATAGGATTCTGGGTGAAGGCTCATGAAAAACAAGATTGAATAGGAAAGATAGAAAAGAAGGCACAAAAAGATATAGTCCGTCCTCTGCTCCCGTTTATCTGCTTCTGGGTTTTTGGAATTGTGAGCACCGGCCCTGGGAAATGAAAGGAACAACGACTCAGAATCTCACCTTCTCTAATCTTTCCTCAGAAAGGGGGAGATCCCAGAGCCAGTCCAGACCTGGACACGGTCTCAGAAGAGGGTGGATATGGTCTGGGCAAGGGAGGGAGCTGGCTGCAGGCTCTGATGTCTCTGTCTCTGGGATGCTTCCCGCTCTGTCAGTCCTAAGCCTGCACAGACAATGTTAACATCAGAGTTCATATTATGTGAATCTATTTAGTCTCTTTCCTTTCTACTTCATAAAATAAAATAGAAAGCAACTTTACATAAACAGAATTTTCTGGGACAATTGTGGGAAGCAGCAGCAAGGAGCCAGTAAGGAGAGTGTGATCGAGCAAAGCTCTCGGACCCTTACAACCCTTGCGGCTGATCCAGTTCCTCAGAGGTTAATTCACTTGAGTTAAGATGTTTTTGCACCAATCTCCTTCACGCTTCTTGGATTGAAATGTTATTGTACAAATGTCCTTCACACTTTGGCACTCTTATAATAACAATAAGTAGAGAGTGTGAAGTTCCCAGGAATATGGCACAACAATAATCACTAAAACAGAAGAAGTTTTGTCTAGAAAAAACCTTCTCTTAATTGTGGCTGTTTGTATAAAACTTCTTGCAAATGAGAAATGAAGTGGCAATATGGGCATCACTCATGTTGTCCCTCCCATTCCCATCCTTTGATTCTCTTTTCTCTTCCTCATTCTCTTACCCTCGAGTCCTTGCTTCTGTGCGCCCACACCGGAACTACAATTATGTTAGAAAACTTGAATTCTTAATGAGAATGTAAAATAAATGCCACTACTACTGCTGCTAAGAAAAACTCTTAAAACAACAAGAAAAAAACAACTCTTTGGTTCATGGATGACCCATCAGAAGTGACACCACATCTCACACCACAACACAGAAAGGGAACTGGCCCAACAGCAGCCAAGTCCCCTGTACATCACCTCTTCCTCTCATTCTCTCCACAATCCTGAATTCAACAATGTACCAATTTGCTCTGTGCTTAAAATCCCTACATGGCAGGAATCATGTCTCTTCATCCTTTTTTGAATGACAAGATGCCATACAAACAATCAGTTTCTATCTGTTTGCAACTCTACACATGCTAAGTGTCCTCAAAATAGGAAAAGGAGCTTGGAATGAGTCTCACCTGGTCACCATGAAGGAACTTCCTTCTATGGAACGAGGAGAGGACCCTGGATGACTCACTCCTCTTTCTCTGAGAGGGAAGCAGGTTCAGATTCTAGTGCCATCCTAACCCCAGTCTCCATGGGACGTCCCCAAATATTCCGATGAGTCCTTGTTGCTGCAGAGAGTGTCCCTAGTGAGACTGAACTGATGGCCCCAGAGGGATTCAACGGCCAGAAACGTGAGGCGGACTCTGGGCCATCAGGGGGAGCATAGACCTGTTCTTCTGGAACAGTATCCTTGATGCAGTTGTGATGCTTCCTGTCCCTGGACAGAACATTCTAGCGTAAAAAGCCTCTACTTCAGTTAACACTGGCTACAGGTTGTGGGCATGATTCTAGATATCTTATAAGTTTTCACCTTGCCTTGTTAAAGGATGTCCCCTCCTGGGGTTTCATTAAAGCACGACTTACTGGGGCAGGATTAATGGCCTATCCTTAATGCCACTTAGAGATTCTGCAGGGACCATCAGGAGCACCAGTTTCTGGAAAAACCATCAAACATGTTAACTGCCATTGTGAAACTGTCTTCAAAACCCCAGGCCCAGGTAAATGTTTTGCAAAGAAAATATGTCATATTGACAGACACACATTCTGGAACTTGGTGGCATAGTCAGTTAAGCATCTCTGTCTTGGTTTGAGCTCAGGTCATGATCTCATGGTTTGTGTGTATGACCCATGCCTTGCCCTTCACGCTGTCAGTACAGAGCTTGATTAGTGTGCTTTTTCTCTTCTCTTTCTGACCCTACCGTGTTCTCTCTCTCTCTCAAAACAAAGACATTTCGGGGCGCCTGGATGGCTCAGTCGGCTGAGCAGCAGGATTCGGCTCAGGTCATGATCTCACAGATCGTGGGTTCGAGCCCCGTGTTGGGCTGTGTGCTGACAGCTAGCTCATAGCCTGGAGCTTGCTTCGGATTCTGTGTCTCCCTCTCTCTCTGACCCTCGCACTGTCTCTGTCTCTCAAAAATACATAATAAAAACCATGAAAAAAATGAAAAGAAAAAATACCTGCCCTTCCCATATAATGAAAGCCTTATATGGCATGAGTGCCTGTAGCTAAGTTTTTTAAGACAATCATTACTACTAAGATTAGAATTGTAACTTCTGCAGAGTCCCCGTTCTGGAAAATTGTAAAAGTTATCTATGACAAATCATTTACCAAACACACGCTGCTCTTTCTGCTCCTTGTACCTGTCACTATACATAAAGCTACAGAAGCAGAGCAGAGATGCCTGCCTGGTGATCAGAAAGAACCTTGAAGTTCTCTCACTCCCTTTCGCAGATTCCGTCCATCCTTCAGGGACCACTGCACCTGCTGAGTTGGACTCCAGAGCCTTCTAAATCCACATAACACTCCAAGGCATGAATTTATAAACGAGTGTCATGGAAAAAAACAGACTACATTTTTCCCATGAGGTGAGGAAGTTGTGTAATTCCTCCATGACACTTGGAA
>PISW01017149.1:0-11129 GCA_004023785.1 Mungos mungo
ACTTTCTAGAACTCATGGCATTTATTTCAGCAGTGGTAACACTTATGGTCACCTTAACACTAGTTATGATCTCCTATACGTTCATCATCACGACAATTCTGAAAATTCCTTCCAAGAGTCAAAGGAAGAAAGCCTTTTCCACTTGTTCCTCCCACATGATAGTGGTGTCCCTCTCTTATGGCAGCTGCATCTTCATGTATCTTAAACCTTCTGCAAGGGAAAGGGTGACGTTAAACAAAGGGGTAGCTGTAATCATTACCTCCGTTGCTCCTCTCTTGAATCCTTTCATATATTCACTAAGGAATCAACAGATGAATCAAGCTTTCAAGAGCATGGTCCAGAGAATGGTCTTTTCTTTGTATAAGTGAATATGATTATGCAAAAAATATATATACATACGCCTGAAAGCAAAACTGAAAGAAAAACTCTCTGGCTTTTTCCACACAAATTCTTTAAACACCCCATTTCAATCTTACAATTAGTATCCCTAAGTTTTCTTCTACTTGTCACCAAGAAAAGAATATCATTCATTCATTGAAGTTTTCCCTATTTTTGCCAGGCATATTTAGAAAGGGAAACCATAGTCTCTAAAGGAAAATTTAAAAATTCCTTTTTACAATCAGATTCTTTCAGTGGATAAAAAATGGTCTTTTCTACTTACATGAAGAAAACAGAAAACTTAATATATCAAACCCTGTAGATGTAGACTTCAGAGAGTGTCTTGGAAATGATGACATATGACACATTTATGCCTTACCTTTTCTTTATTAACAAATCTACATACTGTGTTTATCTGTCCATTGCCTCTTTCGCAGCAGGCTCTACCACCCTCATCCATGCACCCTCCCCAAAAAATGACTCTTACAGGTAACTGTAAAAATGTGTCCAAGCCTGTTTCCTACAGTCAATGAGCACCTCAGCTCCAATGTATCACTAACAAGAGTGTTTTTCTTGGGACAATAGTTATGAGTCTAACTGCATACTGGGTAAGTGGATTTGACTTTGGTTTCTTAATTTCACTTGGTCTGATATACAGGTTAATGAAAAAGCTCTACCATACATAGTCTCTAAGCAGAGACTTTTATTTCCTGACTGCTCATTTGCTCATAGATGAGACTCTCTGTGAATACTCATCTATTTCTTATCACTGTACTTTCATGGAATAAGTTACATTGCTTTTTAAAACAAGTCTGACACAACCCTACCAAAAAGTGAAAATTAACTGATTTTATTTCATTATAAATTATTTATTGGAGCGATTTGTAAAGAAATGAAGCTATACAAGTTTGCTTTTTTAAGGCTATGCCAAGTAAGCAGAAACACAAACGTGAAGTCAGGAATGTGGAAAAACAACATGAAAGTGTTAACTGAATGAATATATATTATATGTGTGATAAGTATAATAGAAGCTAAGTAGGAAGACAACAGAGAGAAGGGAGGAAATAAGAGGGTAAAGGAAAGTTCATCCTTTTGGTTGACAAAAACCTCTCTGAAGAAGTTGATTCTAACATTCACATTGTTGGTAAGATAGAAAAATCCCTATAAATCATTCCAAAACAAATTTTAAATGCTGTAAATTGAAATAATATTTAGAAGTATTATAAAATAATGAACTTTTCATTGCAAATGTACTTTTGGTGAGAAATGTTATCAGATATATGTTGGAGGTCATGTTTTTAGATGCTTTCAAAAGATATTTATGCCCATATTTAATGTTCACTCTGTAATATTTCAAAAACGCTTTTCCTTTTTTAAAGTTTTTATTTAAATTCCAGTTAGTTAACACGCAGTGTAATATTAGTTTCAGGTGTACAACACAGTGATTCAGCACTTCCATACAACACCTGGTGCTCATCACAAGTGCCCTTCTTAATCCCCATCACCTATTTTACCCACACATCACTTGACTCCCCTCTGGTAACCATCAGCGTCAATTTCTTATAGGAAAGAGTCTGTTTCTTGGTTTGCCTCTCTTTCTCTGATTTTCTCTTTGCTCATTTGTTTTGCTATTAAATTCAACATATGAGTGACATCATTTGGTATTGGTCTTTCTCTGACTGACACTTACCATAATACTCCCTAGCTCCACCCACATTGTTGCAAATGGCAAGATTTCATTCTTTTTTTATGGCTGAACAGTATTCCACCATGTGTGTGTGTGTGTGTGTGTGTGTGTGTGTGTGTGTGTGTGTGTGTGCCACATCTTCTTTACCCATTGGTCAATTGATGGACATTTGGGCTCTTTCCATTATTTGGCTATTGTAGATCATGGTGCTGTAAACATTGGAGTGCATGCATCCCTTTGAACTAATAAAAATAGTTTTCCTTTAACAAAAGGAAAAGTTACATGCATATAATTATCACACAAAATACAACTGTTCCATAAACTATTTTAAAATTATTTGGTAGTTACTATTTCATTGTTGTTTTGTGGTCATAGAAAACATATTTTTGCTTTGCTTCCTTTGCCTCAGGAGGCATACCTAGAAAGAAGTTACTACAGCCAATGTCAAAGAATTACTGCCTGTGTTCTCCTCTAGGATTCTTATCATATCATGTCTTACATTTATGTCTTTCAACCATCCATTTTGAATTCATTTTCTGTGTATGATGTAAGAGTGTGGTCCAGTTTCTTTCTTTCACATGTTGCTATCCAGGTTTCTCTACACCGTTTCTTTTTTTTTTTTTTATAATAGTTTATTGTCAAATTGGTTTCCATATAACACCCAGTGCTTCTCCACACAAGTGGCCCTCACCATGACCATCACCTCCTTCCTTCCATCCCCCTCCCCCTTCAGTCCATGGTTCATTTTCAGTATTCAGTAGTCTCTCATGATTTGTGTCCCTCACTCTCCCCAGCTATCTTTCCCCCTTCCCCTCCCTATGGTCCTCTGTTAGGTTTCTCCTGTTAGACCTATGATACCATATGGTATCTGTCCTTCTCCGCCTGACTTATTTCGCTTAGCATGACACCCTCGAGGTCCATCCACTTTCCTACAAATGGCCATATTTCACTCTTTCTCATTGCCATGTAATACTCCATGGTATATATATACCACATCTTTTTGATCCATTCATCAGGTGATGGACATTTAGGCTCTTTCCATGATTTGGCTATTGTAGAAAGTGCCGCTATGAACATTGTAGTACATGTGCTCCTATGCATTAGCACTTCTGTATCCTTTGGATAAATCCTTAGCAGTGCTATTGCTGGGTCATAGGGGAGTTCCATTAATAGTTTTTTGAGGAACCTCCATACTGTTTTCCAGAACGGCTGCACCAGTTTACATTCCCACCAACAGTGGAGGAGGGTTCCCGTTTCTCCACATCCTATATGTGGAGAACTATAGCCTCTTGATTTGTTCATTTTAGTCACTCTGACTGGTGTGAGGTGGTATCTCAGTGTGGTTTTGATTTGTATATCCTTGATGATAAGTGAAGCTGAGCATCGTTTCATGTGCCTGTAGGCCCTCTGGATGTCCTCTTCGGAGAAGTGTCTGTTCAGATCTTTTGCCCATTTCTTCACTGGATTATTCGTTTTTCTGGTATGGAGTTTAGTGAGTTCCTTGTAGATTTTGGATACTAGCTTTTTGTCTGGTATGCCATTTGCCACTATCTTTTCCCATTCTGTAGGTTGCGTGTTAGGTTTTGGTTTTTTTGGTTTTTTTTTTTTTGCTCCCTTTGCAGTGCAGAAGCTTTTTATCTTGATGAGGTCCCAATAGTTCATTTTTGTTCTTGATTTCCTTGCCTTTGGGGATGTGTGGAGGAGGAAATTGCTGTGGTTGAGGTCAAGGAGATTATTTCCTGCTTTCTCCTCTAGGGTTTTGATGGTTTCCTGTCTCACATTCAGGTCCTTTATCCATTTTTAGTTTATTTTTGTGAATGGTGTAAGAAAGTGGTCTAATTTCATTCTTCTGCATGTTGTTGTTCAGCTCTCCCAACACCACCTGTTGAAGAGGCTGTCTTTTTTCCATTGGATACTCTTTCCTGTTTTGTCAAAGATTAATTGACCATACACTTGTGGGTCCAGTTCTGGGCTCTCTATTCTATTCTATTGGTCCATGTGTCTGTTTTTGTGCCAATACCTAACTGTCTTGATAATGATCACTTTGTAGTAGAGGCTAAAGTCTGGGATTGTGATGCCTCCCGTTTTGGTTTTCTTCTTCAATATTACTTTGGCTATTCAGGATTTTTTGTGGTTCCATACGAATTTTAAGATAGTTTGTTCTAGCTTTGAGAAGAATGTTGGTGCAACTTTGATGAGGATTGCATTGAATGTGTAAATTGCTTTGGGTAGTAATGACATTTTAACAATGTTTATTCTTCCAATCCATGAGCACAGAATGTTTTTCCACTTCTTTGTGTCTTCTTCAATTTCCTTCATAAGTCTTCTATAGTTTTCATCATAAAGATCTTTTACATCTTTGGTTAGGTTTATTCCTAGGTATTTTATGGTTTTTTGTGCAATTGTGAAAGGGATCCGTTTCTTGATTTCTCTTTCTGTTGCTTCATTTTTGGTGTATAAGAATGCAACCGATTTCTGTACATTGACTTTGTACCCTGCAACTTTACTGAATTCATTGATCAGTTTTAGAAAGCTTCTGGTGGGGTCGATGAGGTTTTCCATGTAGAGAGTATCATGTCATCTGTCAAAAAGGAAAGTTTGACTTCTTCTTTGTCAATTCTGATGCCTTTTATTTCCTTTTGTTGTCTGATTGCTGATGCTAAGACTTCCAACACTATGTTAAACAGCAGTGATGAGAGTGGACATCCCTGTCGTGTCCCTGATTTCAGGGGGAAAGCTCTCAGTTTTTCCCCATTGAGGATAATATTGGCTGTGGGCTTTTCATAAAAGGCTTTTATGATGTTGAAGTAAGTTCCTTCTATCCCAACTTTCTCGAGGGTTTTTATTAAGAAGAGATGTTGTATTTTGTCAAATGCTTTTTCTGTATCTATTGATAGGATCATATGGGTTTTTTTTCTTTTCTTTTATTAATGTGATGTACCACATTGATGGATTTGTGAATATTGAACCAGTCTTGTAATCCAGGAATGAATCCCACTTGATCATAATGGATAATTCTTTTTATATGCTGTTGAATTCGATTTGTTAGTATCTTGTTGAGTATTTTTGCATCCGTATTCATTTCTACAATATTTCTTGAAGACACAGTCTTTTTACATTGGATATTTTTTCCTACTTTGTGAAGCAGCCCAAGTGTTTATCAACTGGTGAATGGATAAGTGTATATACATATATATTTTACTCTGTCATAAAACAGACTGAAATCTTTTCATTTGCAACAATGTGGATGGAGCTAGAAAGTATTATGCTAACGAAATAAGTCAGTGAAAGAAAGACAAATATTGTATGACTTCATTCATATGTGGAATTTAAGAAACAAAACAAATGATCAAAAGGAAAAAGAGAGAGAGGCAAACAAAGAATCAGACTCTTTTTTAATGTAATTTATTTTTTTCTTTGAGAGAGAGAGCAAATGGGGAACATGAAGAAAGTAGAGAATCCCAAGCAGGCTTCATGCTGTCAGCACTGAGTCCAATGTGGGCTTGACCCCACAAACTGGAAATCATGACCTGAACTGAAATTAAGAGTTGGATGCTTAACTAACTGAGCCACCCAGGCACCCCCGGACTCTTAACTACAGAGTATAAACTGATGGTTACCAGAGGGGCGAAGGTGGGGGATTGAGTTAAATAGGTGATGGGGAATAAGGAGTGTCATTTGTTGTGATAAGCACAGAGTATTGTATGAAAGTGTTAAACCACTATAATGTACACTTGACAGTCACAACTCTGTAGGTTAACTAACTGAAACATACACTGAAAAAAATCATTAATTATATTCCCACTCTGGTTTAGCCATGATCTGCTTCAAGCAAAGGAATATAAATTGTTAAAGTTTATTCTCATCTTGATAATCTCTAATTTATGACATGCCACATTTTGAAATGCAAGAAAAATATCTTTTAGACATGTAGGAAATGTTCTTGGCTGTCTTATTATATGACTAAAATAGGTGGGATTCCTTTTTAATTATTCTTACCTGAAATTATATTGCTTTTCTATCTTATGAACATTTACATGCGAAACTGCAGAGGTCCAAATTTTTTATTATAGTCTAGAAAAGAAAATGCATTTAAAAAATAAAAACTATCAATGCCAATGCCAAACATAGACATCTCAAATTATTTTCAATCACCAAGAAAATAACAACCTTCTTAAACACAACATGACTGTATTTTTTGTTGGTGACATTGCCTACAGATCCATAATTTTTTATGGCCTATTATTAAAGCTTGCTCTTTACTTAATATAATTTTGTTTTGAAAACCTGTTGTCTGTCTTCCTGAACGCCAAGTGAAGATGATGGACTAGGAATCTCCCTGGCTCCCTTAGAGAATTCCTGGTATTTCTCTGCCAAAATTACAGTAAGTGCCAATGGATCTATGAAATTAAACTGCACAAACACTCTGCCTCCATGCTAACATGTTTTGCAAACTTTTGAATGAAGATGGGAGCAAAGTGGAAATTTAAGACCAGTAACAAGATTCCCCAGTCCCTGACAACCTATAAAAATAGGAGCAGCTAAAATCCATGGTTGTGGTAGTTTTTTTTTCCCCAATCCTGTAAAACCATTTCAGAGAATTGTCACATGAAGTTTTTTTGAAGTTTGGAGGAAACAGTCCCTTAGAGAGAGGGCTGAAAATAAGTAAACTATAATTTCTTAATACGAGCAAACTCCAGGGTCATCCTATGAGGGCTACAGGAGGAGGGAATGTGGTAAGCAGCAGTAAGGAGCCAGTAAGGAGAGTGTGATCGAGCAAAGCTCTCATGCCCTTACAACCCTAGGGGCTAATCCAGTTCCTCAGAGGTTAATTCACTTGCGTTAACATGTTATTGTACAAATGTCCTTCATGCTTTGGCACTCTTATAATAACAATAAGAAGAGGGTGTAAAGTTCCCAGGAATATGACACAACAATAATCATGAAAACAGAAGAAGTTTTGTCTAGAAAAAACGTTCTCTTAGTTGTGGCTGTTTGTATAAAACTACTTGCATGTGAGAAATAAAGTGGCGATATGGGCATCACTCATGTTGTCCCTCCCATTCCCATCCTTTGATTCTCTTTTCTTTTCCTCATTCCCTTACCCTCACATCCTTGTTTCTGAGCCCCCGCGCACACACTACAAGCGAACATTCAGTGTTATTTCTTCACTTGTTAAATACTCTTGGGACAATTACAAAATTATTTTCTACAAGACTCTCAGTTAGAAAGTATTTTTCTTTATAGTAAGCTAAAGTTTACTTGCCTGGAACTCTATCAATCTGATTGTCAGAGGCTTTAACCAAATTTCAGGTAGGACACTATCTCTACTTGATTCTCTAAATGACATCCTTTCAAATTTTAAAAAGACAGATATGCTCTTACCCCATAGTTTTCTCATTTCTGGATTTATGGTCCTTATTTTTATTAAGCTCTCCCTTCAAGAAGCTATTAAGTGATTTTTATCTT
Organism: Mungos mungo; assembly: GCA_004023785.1. NCBI lineage: Eukaryota > Metazoa > Chordata > Mammalia > Carnivora > Herpestidae > Mungos > Mungos mungo. The sequence goes on from PISW01017149.1 coordinate 7,535, forward strand.
GCCAGCATCTCTGTCAAATAATCCACTGTCAACTTTGACATCACTCTGTCTATAATCTATCCCCTTGAAATATAACTCCCTACTAGCCATTTATATATATTTTAAGGCATATAAGACTGAAAGATTTTTTCACATGTTACCTGGTATTCATCTTTCAGTCAAGGGTGACCTTTTGTTTTGCTTCGTTCTGTTATGGCCTTATGTGAATTGCCACTAAGCCAGATGTTCCTTGTCTTGTTCTATGGATTTTTCCTACACCTTCTTTTTCCACACACCAGTTTGTAGTATTTCATACTGAGCCTCTTGTTACATTTTAGTCTGTTGGCTGAAGCTTAGATTCCTATGTTATAAAAGTCAGTTCTAATACATTTGTAGATCCTCTACTATTACACAAATGGAGGTTATAGCATATAGACTTCTACATTTTCATTGAAACAATTTGGTGCAGAAATAATTCAAGATTGCTTAGTAAAGACCCCCTCCAGATTTATAAAGATCCATTAATTAATTTTAAAAATGCACACTTCATAAATCACTGTAAATCTAGACTTTTTTTCACAAAGACTCAAAAATATCTCCTCAAAATAAAAACTCAGTATATGATAATCTTCTGAATGAGTATTACCTTAATCAGAAAAGAGTTTCAATTCACTTCTCCTGATTTTGGACTCACCAAACAACCTTGTGAAATCTAAGAAGATATCAGGGCAAATTATCAGATATAGTCCAAGTCTTGTGGTATGTATTCAGAATTACAAAATTAATTTATAAAATAAGCTTGGATGTGTTAGTTGGTAGGTCTATGAATAGGCTCAATAGTCATCTCAAAAACTGTTGATACGTGTGGTTGAATATCACAGTTCTAATTCATAAAGCAGAGAATTCAGAGTTTTTCATAATCTAGTTTCAGGTATTAGCTTTTAATAATCCGGCTCCATAATGTATATTCACAGCTTCAAGTCTTACCCTTTCATCTCCTTCAACTTATACTCAGCTTTCATTACCCTTGAATAGATCTTGAAGCTTCATGACTCCCTACTGTTACTCTTGCCTTTTTTTGTTACCGGAATATCTGTCTTACCTCACTTTTGTACTGAAATTACTTGTTCGTATCATCATAAATATCTCTAAACTCTTCCCTTCACGTATTCATTTATCACCATTACTTAAAATGCCATGGTTGATATGAACTTTGTATACAGAATGTGAAACCTAAATGCCTATGTAGATATCTTAAGGATATCAAACAAACTCTTGCCCATCTTGCCTTCAATCCTGACTTAATGACATACAAGTGAATATTAAAGACAAGAGAAAACACAAGGAATAATTACTTGCCCCTCAAAGTAATGGATTTTTATCAATGTAAGCAATAGTATGGATATGATGATAATCGGGAAAATCATGAAAAAAATTTAGACTGTATAGAGTGAAACCAAGAAATCATCTTGATGGAAACACCAGTGATGAGACAAATACACTTGTACACAAGGGGAAATTATGTTACTCTTAGGTGCTTACCTTGTCAACTATTAAACACAGAGGTATAGGTCCCTCTCCTGATCCAGCACACACACACACACACACACACACACACACACACACACACACACTACATTTGCTAATGGTGACAACTCCTTTTCAGTGTTTATTCTGCCCCATTAGTTTGCTTTCCTTTTCAGAAGTTAATATATTTGTACTCTTTTGCTTGTGTGTTATTGTTTTTTGTAGTTTCAAGTTTTTATTTAAATTCCAGTCGGTTAACCTCGAGTGTAGTATTAGTTTCAGGTGTAGAATTCAGTGATTGTTCACTTACATACAACACCCACTGCCCATCACAAGATGCATTACTTAATACCCATCACCTATGTAATCCATCACCCACCAACCTCGCCTTTGATAACCATTAGTTTCCCTAGGTTCATCTGTTTTGTTTCTTAAATTTCACAGATGAGGGAAATTACATGATATTTGTCTTTCTCTGAATGACTTATCATGCTTAGCATAATACACTCTAGCTCCATCTACATGATTGCAAGTAGAAAGATTTCATTCTTTTAGTTGGATGAGTAATATTCCAATGTATGGGGTGTGTGTGTGTGTGTGTGTGTGTGTGTGTGTGTGTGTATTCCTTCCCCACCAGTTGATGAACATTTGGGCTCTTTCTATAATTTGTCTATTGTTGATAATGGTCTGTAAACATTGGGTGCATGTGCCCCTCAAATCATTATTTTTATATCCTTTGGGTAAATACCTAGGTATTTACAATTGCTGGGTCATAGAGTAGTTTTATTTTTAACTTATATAGGAACGTCTATCCTGTACTCCAGAGTGTCTGCACAGTTTGCATTCCCACAAGGAGTGTAATAGGGTTTCTTTTTCTCTGTACCCTCTCCAACAACTATTGTTTCCTGTGTTTTAAATTTTAGCCATTCTGACAGGTATGAAGTGATATCTCATTGTAGTTTTAATGTGCATTTCTCTGCATGTGATGTTGAGCATCTTTTCCTGTACCTGGTGGTCATCTAGATGTCCTCTTTAGAAAAATGTCTGATCATGGCTCCTGACCATTTCCTAACTATACTATTACAGTTGAATATTTGGGGTATTCAATTTTTTAAGTTCTTTATAAATTTTGGATAGTAACCCTTAATCAGATATGTCATTTGCAAATATCTTCTCCCATTCAGAAGGTTGCCTTTTACTTTTGTTGACTGTTACCTTCACTGTGCAGAAGTTTTTTTATCTTGATGAGGTCCCAGTGGTTCATTTTTGCTTTTGATACCCTTTTCTCAGGAGACATGTCTAGTAAAAAATTACTATGGTTGTTGTCAGGAGGTTATTGCCTGTGTTCTCTAGAGTTTTGATGGTTTCCTATCTCACATTTAGATATTTCATCCCTTTTGAATTTGTTTTTGTGTATGATGTAAGGAAGTGGTCCAGTTTCATTCTTCTGCATGTTGCTGTTCAGTTTTCCCAGCACAATTTGTTGAAGAGACTGGGTTTTTCCCATTAGATATTCTTTCCTGCTTTGTCGAGGATTATTTCACTCTATAGCTGTGAGTCCATTTCTGGGTTTCTTTTCTGTTCCATCAATCTATGTGACTGTTGTTCTACCAGTACCATACTGTCTTTATCACTGGAGCTTTGTAATATAACTTGAAACCTGGGATTGATACCTCCAGATTTACATTTTTTAAAATACTTTTTTGGCTTTCCTATGTGCTTCCATACAAATTTCAGCATTCGCTGTTCTGTCTTTTTGAAAAATGCTGGTGATATTTTGGTAGGGATTGCATTGAATGTGTATATTACTTGGGTAGTATAGATATTTTAACAAATTTTTTCCAATCCGTGAGCATAGAATGCTTTTCCATTTCTTTGCAGCATCCTTGATTACTTTCATCAGTATTTCATAGTTTTCAGAGTTTTTTACCTCTTTGGTTAGGTTTACTCATAGGTGTCTTATAGTTTTTGATCCAGTTGTAAATGGATTTGATACATCTTGATTGATCCTTCTGCTGCTTCAATCTTGGTGTATAGAGATGGAACAGATATGCCTACATTGATTTTGTATCCTTCGACTTTTCTGATT
>PISW01017150.1:0-11117 GCA_004023785.1 Mungos mungo
TTAGAAATATTCCTGAAGCTAGGGAATTCATTTTCTTCTCAAGTGCACATTGCAGATTCTCCAAGATTGATCACATACTGGGTCATAAAACAGCCCTCCATAAATACAAAAGAATTGGTATTCTAACATGCACACTTTCATACCACAATGCTATATAACGAAATCAACCACAGGAAGAAGTCTGGAAAACCTCCAAAAATGTGGAGGTTAAAAACTACCCTACTGAAGAATGAATGGGTGAACCAGGCAATTAGAGAGGAAATGAAAATATATATGGATACAAATGAAAATGAATATACAACAATCCAAACTCTCTGGGATGCAGCAAAGGCAGTCCTAAAAGGAAAGTTCATTGCAATCCAGGCCTATTTCAACAAACTAGAAAAAGCGCAAACTCAAAACCTAACAGAGCACCTAAGGAAACTAGAAAGGGAGCAGCAAGAGCACCCAAAACCAACAAAAAAAGAGAAATAATAAAGATCAGGGCAATTAAACAAGATAGAAGCAACAAAAACAATTGAACAGATCAATGAATCTAAGAGTTGGTTTTTAGAAAAAGTAAACAAAATTGATAAACCTCTATGTAGGCTCCACAAAAAGAAAAGAGAGAACACTCAAATAGACAAAATCATGAAGGAAAATGGAGCTATTACAACAGATCAGTCAGAAATACAAGCAATCATCAGAGATTACTATGAAAACTTATATGTCAACAAACTGGACAATCTAGAAGAAATGGACAAATTCCTAAATACACACACACTTCCAAAATTCAAACGAGAAGGGATAGAAAATCTGAACAGACCCATAACCAGTGAAGAAACTGAATCAGTTATCAAAAATATTCCAACAAATAAAAGCCCAGGACCAGACAGCTTCCCAGGGGACTTCTATCAGACATTTAAAGCAGAGGTAACACCAGTCCTTCTCACGTTATTCCAAAAAATAGAAATGGAAGGAAGACTTCCAGACTCATTCTACAAAATATATATCACTTTGTTTCCTAAGCCAGAGACCAAACAAAAAAAGAACTATAGGCCAATATCCTTAATGAATACGGTTGCAAAATACTCAACAAGATACCTGCAAATCGAATTCAACAACATACAAAAAGAATTATCCATGATGATCAAACATTATTTATTCCTGAGTTACAAGGCTGGTTCAATATTCGCAGATCCATCAATGTGATACATCACATTAAAAAAAGAAAAGAAAAAAACCATATCATCCTGTCGATAGATGCAGAAAAAGCATTTGACAAAATACAAAATTCCTTCATAATAAAAAATCTCGAGAAAGTTGGTATAGAAGGAACTTACTTAAACATCATAAAAGCCATTTATGAAAAGCCCACAGCTAATGTTATCCTCAATGGGGAAAAACTGAGAGCTTTCCCTCTGAAATCAAGGACACGACAGGAATGTCCACTCTCACCAATCTGGTTTAACATAGTGTTGGAGGTCCTAGCATGAGCAATCAGAAAACAAAAGGAAACAAAATGCATCAGAATCGGCAAAGAAGTCAATCTTTTACTTTTCAAAGTTGACGTGATCCTCTACATGAAAACCCGATCGACTCCACCAGAAGCCTTCTAGAACTGATCAATGAATCCAGAAAAGTTGCAGGGTACAAAATGTACCAAAATTGATTGCATTCTTATACACCAAAAATGAAGCAACAGAAAGAGAAGTCAACAAAAGGATCCTATTCACAATTGCACCAAAAATCATAAAATACCTGGGAATAAACCTAACCAAAGATGTAAAATACCTGTATACTGAAAACTATAGAAGACTTATGAAGGAAATTGAAGAAGACACAAAGAAATGGAAAAACAATCCATGCTCAAAGATCAGAAGAATAAACATTGTGAAAATGTCATTATTACCCAAAGCAATTTACACATTCAATGCAATCCCCATCAAAGTTGCACCAGCATTCTTCTCAAAGCTAGAACAAATTATCTTAAAATTCGTATGGAACCACAAAAAACCCCAAATAGCCAATGTAATATTGAAGAAGAAAACCAAAACGGGAGGCATCACAATCCCAGACTTTTGCCTCTACTACAAAGCTGTGATCATCAAAACAGTATGGTATTGGCACTAAAACAGACACATGGACCAATGGAGTACAATCAGAGCCCAGAACTAAACCCACAAGGGTATGGCCAATTAATCTTTGACAAAACAGGAAAGAGTATCCAATGGAAAAAAGACAGCCTCTTCAACAGGTGGTGTTGGGAGAGCTGGACAGCAACATGTAGAAGAATGAAATTAGACCACTTTCTTACACCATTCACAAAAATAAACTCAAAATGGATAAAGGACCTGAATGTGAGACAGGAAGCCATCAAAACCCTAGAGGAGAAAGCAGGAAATAGCCTCCTTGACCTCAATTGCAGCAATTTCCTCCTCAAGACATCCCCAAAGGCAAAGGAATGAAAAGGAAAAATGAATTATTGGGACCTCATCAAGATAAAAAGCTTCTGCAAGGCAAAGGAAACAATCAAAAAAACTAATAGGCAACCGACAGAATGGGAAAAGATAGTGGTAAATGGCATATCAGGTAAAGGACTAGTATCCAAAATCTACAAGGAACTCACTAAACTCCATACCTGAAAAACGAATAACCCAGTGAAGAAATGGGCAGAAGACCTGAACGGACACGTCTCCAGGGAGGACATCCAGATGGCCAACAGGCACATGAAACGATGCTCAGCGTCAATCATCATCAGGGAAATACAAATCAAAACCACACTGGGATACCACTTCAAACTGGTCCGAGTGGCTAAAATGAACAAATCAAGAGACTATAGATGTTGGTGAGGACGTGGAGAAATAGGCACCCTCCTACACTGTTGGTGGGTATGTAGACTGGTGTAGCCACTCTGGAAAACAGTGTGAAGGTTCCTCAAAAAACTGTCAGTAGAACTCCCCTATGAACCAGTAATAGCTCTGCTAGTGATTTATCCAAAGGATACAGAAGTGCTGATGCATAGGAGCACATGTACCCCAATGTTCATAGTGGCACTTTCTACAATAGCCAAATCATGGAAAGAGCCTAAATGTCCATCACCTGATGAATGGATCAAGAAGATGTGGTATATATATACAATGGAGTATTACATAGCAATGACAATGAAATCTGGTCATTTGTAGCAAAGAGGATGGACCTCGAAGGTGTCATGCTAAGCAAAATAAGTCAAGCGGAGAAGGACAGATACCATATGTTTGCACTCATAGGTCTAACAGGAGAATCCTAACAGAGGACCATGGGGAGTGGAAGGGGGAAAGAGAGTTGGAGAGAGAGAGGGACACAAATCATGAGAGATTATTGACTACTGAGAACGAATTGAGGGCTGAATGGGGAGGGGGAGAGAGGAATGTGGTGATGGTCATGGAGGGGGTCACCTGTGGGGAGAAGCAGTGGGTGTTATATGGAAACAAATTTGACAATAAACTATTATAAAAAAAGAAATAAAAATCCATATAATGGGAAAAAATCTGAAAATTATAAAGATCTGATACATGTATAATATATAGATATATCTTCAAACTTAACAATAAAAAGACAACCCAATTAAAAATAATCCCAGTATTTGAATATACATTATCCCAAGACGATATACAAATGGCCAATAAGCACATGAAAAATTCTCAAAGTTATTAGCAATTAGAAGAATGCACATCAAAATCACAATGAGATTCCACCTCACACCCACTAACGTGGCTAATAAATAATAGAGATAAGGAAGTATTGGCAAGGATGTGGAGAAATTCAAACCCTTAAATATTGGTGGATAATTGTGACTGTTTTATGTTTTCTAAATGATCTATAAAGTATCTGTTTATTCCTGTTTAGTGGGATAAAGTTGTTTAATTCAGACAAATAAAAAGCTGAAATAGCTGGCTGCTAGATCCTTGCATGTGGCAACCAACTATTAGAAGCCTAAAAGATCAAAAGGTCTGCCACAACTTCTCTTTATTAGTAGTTTAATATTTCATATACCCATTATCCCTACGCTCTCAAACAATATGTTTCATTTAGAACTATTTTGCTCCAGAACTCTTAGGCCTATACACAGTAATTGATATGTCAATTAATAATTTTACTCTGAGTCAAAACATTTTAACTAGCCAAACAGTTGATAATTTTCATTTAACTTTTTTCTTTTCATTCATCAGTTACAAGCAAAATCTTGTAGTTTATAAACTTAAACACTGAATATTTTTTCCAAAATTTGTAATATAAACATACTGCAAAACGTAATGTAAAAAAAAAAAAGAATGTGAAATGGTGCAGTCCTTTTGAAAAATGTTTTTGCGGTTCATCATAGTGTTACCATGTTACCCAGCAATTCCACACTTAGGTATATACCCAAGGTAATTGAAAATACATATCCACGCAAAAATTTGTACACAAATGTTCCTAGTATCATTATTCATAATAGCCAAAATGTAGAAACAACCTGAATGCCCAACAATTGATAATGGATAAATAAAATATGGTCTAACTACAAAATGAAATATTCGGCTACACAAAGGAATGAAGTACTTGATACTTGCTGCAACATGGATAAATCTTGAAAACATTATGTTAAGTGAAAGAAGCCAGACAAAAGGATAAATATTGTATGATTATATTTACATGAAGTATCCAGAATATGCAATTCATAAAGACAGAAAGTAGACTAGTATTTGCCAGAAGCTGGGGAAAAGAGGAAATGGAGAATGACTGCTTAAAGGGTGAGCTTCATTTTGGGGTGATGAAATGGTCTAGAACTAGATAGTCATTATGGTTGCACAACTTTGTGAGTATGTTAAAAACTAATGAATTGCACATTCTAAAAAGGTGAATTTTATGGTATGTGAATTATCTTTATTTTTTATGTTTACTTATTATTGATACAAAGAGAAGCAAAGCATGACTGGGGAATGGGCAGAGAGAGAGGGAGACACAATCTGAAGCAGGCTCCAGGTTCTGAGCTGACAGCACAGAGCTAGACGTAGGGCTTAAACCCACAAACCGTGAGATCATGACCTGAGCCGAAGTCAGACACTTAACTGACTGAGCCACCCAGGTGCCCCATCTTAATTTTTTTTTAGAAAAAGCTGTCTTCAGCTTTTTCTTTAATACTATGAGCTACCCTATATTATTCCAAATAATTACCTAAATTAGCCTCAAAATTAAAATTTTAAATAGCTACTGTGAATATTCTTACATGTGCCTCCAACTGTGATTTTTTTTCACTCAACTTTTCAACCAAATTGATCTAGTAAGTGTTGTTTATATTTATTGATTGGATCTAACCAGAGGGGCTGACAAGTGGCAAAATAACCAAAGGGTTTCCTTATTTAATCTCATTGTCATGTGGCTGATCTCCCTGCCCATCCCCCCAACCCCTGTCCTGATTAAAAAATAATGATGATGATGATGATGATGATGATGATGATAATAGTATAACCTTGAAGAGTAAGAGCAGAAGTAGATAAGGAAGTGGAGAAACAATGAGATTGACATTAACAGTAATCCTCACGTTAGCTTACTTTGGCCTGAATGATCAATGTTGGCCAAGTTTCTGGTGAATATAAAGTACTCAGGCAGCTGCTGGTGCAGCTGCCTCTGGCCACAGCTTGCGGCTGCTGCTCTTTATCTAGGATGAGTGAGCAAGACAGGATTACAGGTCTAAATTAAGAACTTAGAAGTTAGGGAAGATATTTACTTTGTCTGTGTAGTGCATGGAGGTGGTATTAAAGAGGGTGAGGAAGATAGCAGCTGTTCCATGCACTGTCCATTCCTCTCCTGTGGGCCTACCCAGTTGCCCACATGCATAAGACTGGCAAAAATCAAAGCAGTTGCTCAGCCTAGCCTTAGGAACATTGCTTTCTTTGAAAATTAAGCTTCTAGTCTCATTCTAATAATGAGTGCCCTCATCATTTCCAGATGTTTGACCTATAATCTAGATGTTGCTTTATCATTTGGTGCTGGTTCTCAGCCCTTTATTTCATGGCCTGGCCCATAGCTACTCCTAACTCAGATTTCTCTTGTTCATAATCTCCTTCCAAACTATCAAACATCTTATCTTCCTCCTGTCCCTCTATCTGTAAACTTTACATTCCTCCATAGTAAACTTTACATTCCTCCATATGGGGAGGGATCCCAGGCCCAGCTCTTCCATCAGAAGCATGTTCCTCCCCAGTGCTAGACTGAAGGACCCCATTCATACTATAAGGATTTGTCCAATCTCTTTAACTAGTGGTTCTTTATATAGACAGCACCTTGAGAACTTCAAAAATATTGATAGTTCAGTCTCCTTCCTGAGATTCTGATGTAATCAGTTAAGGGTGTATCCTTAATATTTGGAAATTTTTTAAGTTTATCAGGTGATTTTTATGCTCAGCCCACTTTGAAAATCACTGCTTTAAGGGTTTCTTCTTCTTCTTCTTCTTCTTCTTTTTTTTTTTTTTTTTGCTCTCGTCTGTTTTGACTGAATGTAAGATGTAGTCAGAAAATTTTTTTGTTCTTCTCATTCAGAGAGAATTTGGTGACAGAGTTGACTGTGGCCTATCCAATATTTATTTAAAGTTTATTTATTTATTTTGACAGAGGGTAGGGCCAGAGAGAGAGAGAGAGAGAGAAACAGAGAAAATCCCAAGCAGGGCTTGAAATCACAAACCATGAGATTATGACCTGAGTCAAAATCAAGAGTCACACACTTTACCAACTGAACCCCTCCGTTTTCTTAGGGAAAAAATGAGTGATAAAGACGGAGGGGTGGAGAGTGGAGTGTTAGTTTTAAAACATGTTATATCATGTCATTTCCAATCTCGAAATCCATTGATGGCTCTCCACCTTATTCACTACAATTAAAGTCCTTGGAATGGTCAATGAAGCCTTAGGTAATCTGCCTACCTCCTCTTACACCATTACCTCTTTGACCTTATGATGTCTTATTCTCTTAACTCCACCCATGGTGGCCTCTTTGCTACTCTTCAAACTAACCAGGAATGTTCCCAATTTCATTAAGTGCTTCACATCTGCTATTCCTTCAGTCATGTATGTTTTCCCCTAGATATCCACATGGCTCCCTCTCCCTTATATTCTTCAAGTTTTTTATTATACTATCTTCTTAGTGGAGTTTCTCTGACCATTCCTTTAAAACCTCAACTTTGTTCTTTATCTCCTCTATATTATTGTGATTTCATTCTTCTCAATAGCACTCATGACTATCTGAAATCCTATATATCTTATTTATTTACTTCTTTATGGCCTGATCTTCTTCCAATTAGAATGTAAGCACCATGAGATCAAGTTGCTTTTTATGGAGTGCCTGGGTGACTTAGTCGGTTGAGCGACTAACTTCAGCTCAGGTCATATCTCATGGTTCATGAGTTCGAGCCCTGTGTCAAACTGTGCTGACAGCTCAGAGCCTGGAGTCTGCTGAAGAATCTGTGTCTCCTTCTCTCTCTGTCCTTCCCCTGCTCACCCTCTGTCTTTCTGTCTCTCAAAAATAAATAAACATTTTAAAAAATTTAAAAACCAAATTGCTTTTTATATTTACTACTTTTACCTGACACATAGTACGCACTAAATAAATAAATACATATATATGCATATATATATTTTTTTTAATTAGTGAATGGTTAAAGTCTACAGAATAATGGTCTCTATATGACTTAGTGAAAGGTTTCACAATTTATAATTGTTTTCACATCAGTTAGCTCAATGGATCCTTACAATAACATCAGAAGTAAGCCAGGAATTATTATCACCAATTATTAAATTTAAAAAATATATTGATGCTCAAAGAAAAAGAGATTCCTCTAAATTTCTTATCTAGTAAGAAACAGAACTAAAAGGAACTTAAGACCCATAAGTCTGGCATACTTTCCGAGGTAGTATTGAACTCTAAAATAGGAAACTGAGGTCTTCCAACCTGTCACTGAAATTTAGTTTTTCATTAGTAATATCTTACATTGGGAATAGGCTATTGTCTGAATGTTAATCTGATTCTACTTTAAAGAATAGCTAGATAGGGTTACATTCAAAGTCTTAAGTGATAAGGGTCAGGACATAGATGGTAGCAATAAGAATAGAAAGCAAGTAATGGTGGGGGAAACAGACTTTACAAAAAAAGGCTATAGAACCTTACAATTCCATGGATGTGAGATCCAAAAGAAAGACATGAGTCAGAGAAGATTCTGAGGGTATCTGCCTGGAAAACAAAGTGAATCTCAAAGCCCTGAAGAGTGTGAAAGGGTAGTTCCTTATTAGAAAATTTTTAAAACAGAATATTCTTCGTTTTTCAAATCATTTTAAGTACAAAAGGGACAAAAGAAATGTCAGTGGTAGTGCTTAGGTGGCAATTAAAATATGTAGAACATAGGTTGGGGTTAGAGATAAGTCAAATACATAAAAAGACCAGGTCATGGATGCACATCTAAATCATCAAGAGGACATAAAAAATATATCTATTATGAGTTAATTTTTGTGTATGGTGTAAGAAAGTGGTCTAGTTTCATTCTTCTGCATGTTGCTGTCCAGTTCTCCCAACACCACCTGCTAAAGAGGCAGTCTTTTTTCCATCGGATACTCTTTCCTGCTTTGTCAAAAATTAATTGGCCATACATTTGTGGGCCCAGGTCTGAATTCTCTTTTCTATTCCATTGGTCTATGTGTCTGTTTTTGTGCCAATACCATACTGTCTTGATGATGACAGCTTTGTACTAAAGGCTAAAGTCTGGGATTGTGATGCCTCCCGTTTTGGTTCTCTTTTTCAATATTACTTTGGCTATTCAGGGTCGTTTGTGGTTCCATACAAATTTGAGGATAGTTTGTTCTAGCTTTGAGAAGAATGTTGGTGCAATTTTGATGGGGATTGCATTGAATCTGTAAATTGCTTTGAATAGTAATAACATTTTCACAATGTTTATTCTTCCGATCCATGAACAGGGAATGTGTTTCCATTTCTTGGTGTCTTCTTCAATCTCTTTCATAAGTTTTCTATAGTTTTTATCATATAGGTGCAGCCACTCTGGAAATAGTGTGGAGGTTCCTCAAAAAGCTATCCGTAGAACTCCCTTATGACCCAGCAATAGCACTGCTAGGGATTTACCCAAGAGATACAGAAATGCTTATGCATAGGAGCACATGTATCCCAATTTTCATAGCAGCAATGTCAACAATAGCCAAAACATGGAAAAAGCCTAAATGTCCATCACCTGATGAGTGGATCAAGGAGATGTGGTTTATATACACGATGGAGTACTACATGGCAATGAGAAAGAATGACATATGGACATTTGTAGGAAAGTGGATGGACCTTGAGGGTGTCATGTTAAGTGAAATAAGTCAGGCAGAGAAGGACAGAAACTATATGTTTGCACTCATAGGTCTGGCAGGAAAGCAGGAGAAACCTAATGGAGGACCAGGGGGAGGGGAAGGGGGAAAGAGAGTTGGGGAGAGAGAGGAATACAAAACTTGAGAGACTGTTGAATGCTGAAAATGAACTGAGGGTTGAAGGGAAAGGGGGAGGGGGGTAGGGGGGGTGGTGATGAAGGAGGACACTTATGGGGAAGAGCACTGGGTGTTGTATGGAAACCAACTTGACAATAAACTATTTAAAACATAAAAAAATAAAATAAAAAGATTTGAATCATGAAAAAATATACCTACTAAATTAAATCAATACCTCTGGGAGGTTAAGAACCACAAGCTTAGGTAAATTATGGTGGAGGCTTAGATGAACAAAGAAAAATGTCAAGAACAAAACACTGAAGGACATCCATATTTGAAGGTAGAAGAGGAAGACTCGCCAACAGCAATCAAGAAGGGGAAGCCAAGAAAGAAACAATAAAACCCAGATAGGGAAATAAAGGACAGAGTTTTAAAAAGAGGTGAGTGGGGTGCCTAGGTGGCTCAGTCAGTTAACTGTCAGACTTTGGCTCAGGTCATGATCTTGCCAGTTCGTGAGTTCAAGACCATGTCCAGCTCTGTGCTAACACCTCAGAGCCTGGAATCTGCTTCAGATTCTGTGTCTCCATCTCTCTCTGCCCCTTCCCTGCTTGCATTCTGTCTCTCTCTCAAAATAAATAAACGTTAAGTATTTTAAATAATAAAAAATAAAAAGAGGTGAGCAACAGTGTCAGCTGTTAGTACAAGAAGGTAGAGGATCCTCAGGACTGAGAATGCATTTTTAAAAATTTTGTGGGCATGTAATAAAAGTAATTTCCTTTTGATATTAAAGTAGATTACACTATGTTTGTGGGATATAAAGATTCCTATACCACAGGCAGTTATACTTTTTAACAGGCTTCTCTTTACACTTCCAAAGTAACTAAAGAATTTCAACTATTAGTGATGCCAACAATTGGTCCAATAATGCCAGGATTATCAACAGAGAAGAATGAAGGGAGATGTGTAAAATCAAAGAATCCTCACCTATTTACTTTGTCTTATTCCAGTGTACAGAACAACAGATAACGCTTCTGTAAGAATACAGATGTTGGAGTAGAAAAGAAAAAAAATCTTATTAAACGCAGATTATAATTTTGCATATCGAATTAATAACTAACTGAACTGGGCCATTTCCATTTTAGCCAAAAACAAATGCCAGCCATATGAAGTAAATTATTTTTCCTTCGAAACATGAGTGAGCACACACATTCAAAAGAAAAACAATTAGGGGCGCCTGGGTGGCTCAGTCGGTTAAGCATCCAACTTCGGCTCAGGTCATGATCTCGCAATTCATGGGTTTGAGCCCCGTGTCGGGCTCTGTGCTAACAACTAGCCAGAACCTGGAGCCTGTCTTCAGATTTTGTGTCTGCCTCTCTCTGACCTTCCCCTGCTCGTACTGTCTCTCTCTCTGAAAAATAAATTAAAACATTTAAAAAAATGACATTAGACTACTTTTTGACACCATTCACAAAAATAAACTCAAAATGGATAAAGGATCTGAATGTGAGACAGGAAACCATCAAAACCCTTGAGGAAAAAGCAGGAAATAGCCTCCTAGACCTCAATCACAGCAATTTCTTCCTCAACACATCCCCAGAGGCCAGGGAATCAAGAACAAAAATGAACTACTGGGACCTCATCAAGATAAAAAGCTT
>PISW01017151.1:0-11118 GCA_004023785.1 Mungos mungo
GGGGTGGGACCTGGATGGAGGGAAGTGTGCGGGGCGGGGACCTGGATGGAGGGAGGCGTGGGGAGCGGGGACCACAGAAAGTAAGGAATGACAGGTCTCGCACTACCTTATTCAAGCCAACACACAGATCTGACTGAGAACAGCGACCCCAGCAGAACGCCTGCCGCTGCCCGCTGCACCCCGACCCTGAACCTACGCTGGTCTCTATGTCGGCACCTTCTCAAGAATGACCCCAGCAACGTCCTGACCCGGTGGTGAGTCTTAATGCATCTGGACGGGGCTGCTTAGGGGGTGGTGGGAACCGCGGGACGTCAGTGCCCGAGCCCTGCGCCAGAGACCCCTCTTCGTTAGTTCCCAGCTAGGTGACAGACAGTCACCACCAGTCCCTTCCTCTGGGAGGGTGGGTCTCAAGGAGGGACCTGCTGTCCCCCAAATTGAGCCAAAACAAGGACTGGCTTTCACTCAAGTACAAAGACTACAAGTTCAGGCCTCCCTCGGTGCTCACGCCAGGCCGAGAACACAGCGTCTACGTTCCCCCAGCAGGTCAGAGACCAGCCAGGCCAGGCACGCTGGGGGGAGGCAGGCAGTGAGCTCAGAAACCAAGTCAGGAGGAGGAAGGGGCCCACGCCGCCTCCCTCCCAGCCTGCAGGTTCCTTCCTGTCCTCTGGGAAGGCACCACTAGGACCACTGAGAGCCACGGGCCTCAGCCCGCCTTCTAGCCGGGGCCTCCCCTCTGCACCTGGGGAGAAGGACACACGCTCCTCAGGGTCGGGTCCACATGCTCATGCCCTGTATGCTACTTCCTGCCAGGCTCTCCTCAGAGACACCTGCACCGACCCTCTCTCCTAACAGAGCCCCACCTCCCGCCTTGCATTTCTCCCCAGCGCCTCCCGCAGTCACAGCCGGACCGCACGGGGTCACAGCTCCAGGGGGGCAGGACCACGGCCTCAGCACAGCTGTCCGCACAGGGGCGGCGCTCAGTCACGGGAGGGGCAAACACCAGACGTGTGAACGACGGGGCCACGGAGCCACCTGCGCCACACACACGATGGCCACGGGGCAGAGGCGAAGTCACGCTGTCCGGAGCTCAGTGCGCCACGGGCCGCGCGCTGAGCCTCCATTCACTTCTGAACGTGTTCACGGCTTCGAAAGGGAAACTAGAAACAACTTTGTTCTAAGAACTCTGCAGGAACGAAGTAACTCCAGATCTTTGATTCGTACTTAAAATGATGGAAATAATCTTTAAAGAACAGTACCACCTAAATGCCAGTCACGTGACCGGTGACAGGGCCCGCTCCAGCAGCACGGCCCCTGCTGGCGAGCACGTGCCTGGTTCTAAGACCCCCAAGGGCCCGATCTGTTTGTTCTGGAAGAGACATGACCGGATAGTTTCACTGTTCATCCCCATTTGCTGCCCAGGGATATGCTCTGTATAAGTCAGTCAAATCCCAGCAAGGTGGGTGGAATCAAAGATGTCAGAAAGCCCTGCTGGGGGTGCCCGGCTGGCTCAGTGGGTGGAGCACTCGACTCTTGGTCTCAGGGTCATGGGTTCAAGCTCCATGTTGGGTGTGGAGCCTACTTGAAAAGAAGAGAGGAAAACCCCATTGTTGTTTTTGAAAACCGCTACTGATTTAAGCCTACAGATGGTGCATAAAACTCCAAACAGGAGCAAGGTGCAGGTGAATTAATGGGGAAAATGTTTTTAATTAACTACGTGACCAACAAGGTGGCCGCACGGTATCAGACCAAGGCTCTGCCCATGGTCCACACAGAGGGGACTCTCAGCTGGAGCCTGACAGGCGGCCAACAATTCCACGAAGGAGATTCTCCACAGAAGGAAGAAGACAGACACGCACTGGGGGCCCACTAGTCATGGGCATGAGGAGGGGCCAGGGATGGGGCCTTCTGTGACCCCTCACCTAAAGGAACCCCGAGCCTCCCCCATGCCCTCACGGTTTATTTTTCTTCATGGCTCTGTCACGACCTGAGATGTTGTATAGTTTCTGTTCAGGGCCTGGCACAGACCAGGCTCTCACTAAGTCCCGAACAAATGCAGGAATTGGACTTAAGTCTTCTTTTCTTTAAGGCAAGGAAACGGAGGCTCAGAGAGGTTAAATAAAGTGCCCAACATCAAAGGTTTGGCCAACAGCGCAGCAGGGAATTGGACCAGGTCTGTGGACACCCGGAGTTCCTGCTCTGTCCAGCACGCCCCGCTGCCTGACTTCTCAGCGAACCATTTCATGTCAGTCGGTCCCGTTACCAAACATCGGGATTAAATACCTTTCTCTGCACAGTAAGGAAATCTCTGCAGTGCATTCAGTTTATTCCCTCCCATAAATGAAGGCACAAAGAGGCTCTCTGAAAAAGAAGGCTGTCTTGACCTCCAAAAATAAGACATTCCCATTTCATTATTACTGATCATTCCTGCCACACTACAAATCTGAAATTCGATCTGACTTACGTTGCTGGAAGCTTCAGAAAAGATATTCCACACCTGCTCCAGAAGGGATTCATTGTGAACTTTTAAACTGTTCTGCATCCAATTCTGTAAGGGACAAACACACAAAAAAACCTGACTTGCTCGTTCTGACAGGTCACGCAAGCTCGGTCACCCCCCGGCCACGCGTCCCCTCCATTCAGGGAAGGCATGTCACATTCGTACCTGAAACTTCGCCTTTTTCCTGGGAACGTTGTCAAAACCACTAATTTGCTTTAGAAGTTCCCTCACTTTGGGGCTCACATTAGGTCTTTTTATTAATTCATTAATTTTCTACAAAAAAGGGAAGACAAAACAAGTAATAAACACCTGGCACAAGAGCTTCACGAAAGCCAAGTTAAGTGTCCTAGAGGCTTTGCATTTCAAGGCCAGATTCTGTATTAATGTCTACGCTTACAAATTCACCACAGTGCCGGAACTGCTAGCCAGAGCAATTAGGCAACAGAAAGAAATAAAGGCATCCAAATTAGAAAGGAAGAAATAAAATCATCTCTGTTCACAGATGATTTCGTCTGACATGTAGAAAGAACACACTGGAGATTCCACAAAAAATCCCATTGGGACCAACAAGTTCAGCAGTCATGATTCAAAATCCACACTTGAAAATTAAGTTCTAGATGTCCATACACCAACAAGCTAAGAAGGAAATCAAGAAAACAATTCTTTTTACAACAGCATCAAAAAGAATAAAATACTTAATAAAAATCATTAAGGAGCCGAAAGACTTGTACACTGAAAACTATAAAACATTGAAAGCAATGAAAGAAGACACAAATAAATGGAAAAGACATCCCGTGTTTATAGGTTGGAAGACATAATATTAAGAGGGCATTACGAACCAAAGTGAGGTACAGCTTTAAATGCAATCCCTATGAAGATCCAATAGACATTTGGGGTTTTTTCTGGTATAAATAGAAAACTCCATCCTAAAATCACACAGAATCTGAGGGGACACCAAATAGCTAAAACGATCCTGAAAAGGACAGGTTGGAGGTTTCATGCTTTCTGATTTCAAAGCTAGAGGAATCAACAAAGCATGGCCCTGGCATCAAGATGGGCTTGTCAGCCAATGCGAGGGCGAGCCCAGGAGTAAACCTCGCATCTACGGGCAAATAGTTCCCAAAAAGGGTGTCAAGACCACACAGCGGGGGAAGAGCGGTCTTTTCAGCAAACGGTGCTGGGGAAATGGACGTCCACAAGGAGAAGAATGAAGCTCAACTCTTACCTAACACTGCATACAAATGTTAACTCAAAATGGATCAAAGACTCAAACTTAAGAGTTAAAAGGGAAGCTAAAATGCTTAGAAGAAAACCGAGGGGGAAAGTGTTTTGACAGTGGATGGAGCAATGATCTCCTGTACGTAACACCAAAAGCATCGGCAGCAACCACAAAAAAGCTGGACTACATAAAAATTAAAAACTTTGTGTATATCAAAGACACTGTCACCTGAGTGAAGAGGCAATTCATGAACAGGAGAAAACACTGCAAACCCTGGATCTGATACGGCATTAACATCCTGAATATTTAAAGAATTCCTCTATCTCAACAATGAAAAACAAAAAACCTTGGGGCGTGTGGGTGGCTCAGTCAGTCAAGCATCCAACTTCAGCCCAGGTCATAATCTTGCGGTTCATGAGTTCGAGTCCCATATTGGGCTCTCTACTGTCAGTACAGAGCCCACCTCAGATTCTCTGTCTCCCTCTCTCTCTGCCCCTCCCCTGCTCACACTCCCTCCCCCTTCAAAAATAAACATAAAAAAAAAATTTTTTTTTTAATGGGCAAAGGGCTGGAACAGACATTCCTCCTAAGGAGATATGTACAAATGGCCGTAACGCACAAAAAAATACTCATCATTGTCATGACTAGGAAAATGCAAATCAAAACCAGCCTGTCATAAGCCCTCGGATGCCTATTATCAAAAACAAACTGCAGTGCTGGGGAGTATGAGAGGGAATCGGAACCCTGAGCGCTGCGAGTGGGAGCGTACAGCGGCGCAGCCACTATGACAAACAGGGCAGCGCCTCCTCCAACAATTTAAAATCCAGCAGTTCCGCCTGTGGGAACACGGCCCCAGAGAACTGAACGCAGGGACTCGTCTGTACAGATGCTTGTACATCCGTGTTCACAGCAGCTGTTGCTCACAAGGGCCAAGAGGCTGAAGCAACCCAGGTGCCCATCAACACACAGACGCATAAACCCTGCGCGTCCGTCCACGCCGTGGCATGCTGCCCGACCAACAGGAGGGGCGTTCTGCCACCTGCCACCACGTGGACGAGCCTGGAGGAGGCTGTGCGCAGTGACGTAAGCCTGTCACAGGAGGACAAACACTGTATGATTCCGCTTATATGAAGCCCCGAGGTGGTCAAATTCAGAGAGACAAAAAGCAGAGTGGTAGATTCCAGGGCTGAGGACGGAGGGGACATGAGGAGTCCGTGTTTAACGGGGACGGAGTCTCAGTTTGGGAAGACGAACAGGTTCTGGCGAAGCATGGAGGCTGTGGCTGCAGTGTGACTGTACTTGTGTCCTCAAAAATGGCTAAAATGGTGAAGTCCATGTCATGGATACCTTACCACTTCCCACGATTTTTTAAAGCTTGGAAAAAAAATAAACAGACCAAAGGTGATCAAAAGAATCAGATGAAAATGGATATTATCCAGACCAGGAAATTACTTGAGGACCAAGACAATAAGCAGCATTACGATCTAATAAAGAAGTCTGAAATAGCAGGGACAGAGCAGAGATGAAAACTAAATTAGCAACCTAGAGAAGATGCTTCTGGCAGTCTCAGTGAGGGCAGAGGAAAAAGATCATTATTAAAGTGGAGGAAATGACAACACACAAGGAAAATGGTCGTTGATGAGCGAAGAGAAGGAAAAATAACAAATGTAACAGAACGCAGGACGAGGCCCCTGCACTAGGAAAGAACTGAGACTACATATACACAGACCGGGAAACATTCGGATACAGGATGCTGAGAGGAGGGGGAGCAAACTTCTGGGCACCAGGCAGGAAAATGAATCAAGACAACGAGACACGTGAAGGAGGCAGAAGGGAAGCCGGCGGGGCACTCGCTCGAGTGGCAAGTGGGGTCAGAACAGGGCACTGGTGACAACGTTCGGAGGGAAGCACTGTGGCCCCAGCAATGGGCCATCTCTCCCGGGCCCACCGACCCACGCTGTGTGTAAGCAGAGACCTCTAGGGGGATGCTCAGTCTGGGAACACAGACAGGACTCCGAAACTTTGTCTTTAAAACTGAAGCGTTTAGGGATTCAAGGGAAGTCCCTGTGGGGGAGCGCCCAGCTCACATTTAGTCCTCCCCGTCTGTTTACACGTCAACCAGGGACTCGGGGAGGACTCAGACGGCCCGTGAAGGAGAACGCTGTCTTTAACACAGTGATGCGCCTACAGATGCCTGGCAGCTCGCGGCAGGGACCAGCAAGCCTTGTCTGTAAAGAGCCAACTAGTAACGATTCTAGGCCCCAACTACTCGGCGATGGCCTCGTAGCTCTGGGCCCTGACAGACCACGTGGAAACAAACGGGCGTGGCTGTGTTCCGCCGGCCGTGCTTTAGAGGATTTCATGCCACCCAGGATGGAACTCATACACTCAGGTGCCTCAAGCTCAGGACCTAGAATGTCGTCTCTTTCTTGGGGCGACTGAGATACAGTCTGAGCCCAAAAGTGAGGCTGACGGTCACCAGACTAAATATCTTAGTTAAAATAACGAGTCTTACTGGCTTCTCTATCTGCACTGGGCTGATTAGTGATTAGTCCTCTGTGAAGGGAAGATGTCCCCTCCCAGGAGCTGGCTAACTCAGTAAGCTAGGGAAGACCAGAGAACTCACATTTAAACTCTATCGTCAAAGGGAGTTAACTGTTATGTATCTGGTTTCGAGGAGGATAGAGAATTTCCAAAGATGACATTTCTCTTTCCCTTCCTTTACCTCCCATTCTGAATCCTCTCTCCTAACGATTGGTTTCTGTAACTGGGGAGTAACATTCTGGAAGCTACACCTCTCAGTGAATTTTTACTGTGCCTTGTATTGAAGCAGAGAATTCCTTTTATTTGTGAAAATAACTTTATTTTGCCCAACTCTGATGGCTGGCGGATGTGGCAGGTTAGAATGTGGCTTGAGCAATGGAAGCTGCATTATCACTAGAGGCAGATAAAGATTAGAAAGCTTCCGTTCAGTTTCGTAGCCAAGGGAAAGAGAGCGAGAATTCTAGACATTTTTGCAAGCAATCTGCAAAACGTATGGATTAAAGGCCAGCTACACTGCAGCCGTGTTCACAGAGAAATAAGGACTCTTTGTCGAGGCCCAGCGGCTCGGCCTCCGTCCGCCCTGGGACACAACGTTTGCGCGTCTTGTCTGCACATTCGCTGCGTCTGCTCTCAGGCTCCCAAAGAAAGTGAAGAGTCAGAAGCAGCCACCTGATGAACTAGCAAGACCTCACCTGGATCCACGCCTGCTGCTTAACGTCGCCTTTGTGGGTTTTACCTTCGTAACCTTTGCCGCCATACTTCTGTTCCTCGCTGATGCACTTCACGTGGGTTTTGTAGTCATCACCCCTTCAAGGAGATAGAAAGTTCCACCGTCAGACGGACTCTCCACCGGGAGGCTCCGTCTGATGCTCGCGGGCTGCCCCTACCCTCTGCCCTCCACAGTTTTACTGTTTATAACCTCCTGGGCAGGCGCGTCGTCCTTCCCCACGCTGTTCCATGCAGAGCCCACCGCCAAACCTTCCACCCGCTTTTCCATACAAATGTCTTAAACCAAACTGACAGGCACTACTTTTTTTTGTCATAAGTGACTATACACAGAATATAAAAAATAAACATAATTCTCTGCAGTAGGGTGGCTTTATTTTAAATGACAAAATCTGTATGATTTCCTGGCTACACAATAGGCAATCAACAATTAGCCATCCAGTAAGTTAAAGGCCAGAGTAAAATGGTGCTGTCCTGTCACTCAACAGTTTTAGATCTCCGAGTCTCAGGAAACAAGGAAACTCGATTCTGTCTCCGACAATCATTGGAAGGTCTGCGGGACCCCCAGGGAGATGTCTGGGGCCTGGTTGGGGGCAAAGTCTCTCAATGAGAAAAACCCAATTTTCACTCGTGTTGTCGATCAGGCCTCCTCCTAGGATTAGGTATGAACAAAGGCTTTAGCAGTTTTCAAAAAAAATTTTTTGGAAAAAAAAAAAAGCACTGCTTTCTAGAATGAAATCAAAACGAACTGTTGGCAACTATCATCCAAATACCACAGAGGCCACTGAGGCAGAGTCCCCAAAAGCCACCTTTGCACCTAAGCCCTGGGAAGAGGTGAGCCATCTGCAAACAGTGACCCCCCTCTACCCCCAGAGAGGAAGAAAGCAGTGAAAAATGTTGTGCCGTCACCCCCGCATCCTCCCCCGTCCAGAGACCCCTCAGAGGAAGCACTGGATGCACCCGGGGGCCAGGGCTCACTTCTCCCATCCCTACGAGTCATCTGGGGTCGGGGGGGACCCCGTCTCTCCTCCCTGCCCCCCACAACTCAGCTTCTGGTCTGTTAAGCCAGCTCTTCAACGTGGCCGGCCGCCGTGCCCCTGGGTGGTCACCTCTCAGGGCCTGGCAACGCTGAGTGCCACCGACGGCCACACCCTCCCGACATCTGCGTCCCCCTTCCCCTCTGTCCTCGATTCCAACTGTCCTTAGAAAGCGAATAGGCTGCGGAGCACTTTTAACTTTTTTCTTCATTTCTTTCCTCAAAGGTGCCTCTGCTTTTTTTTTTTTTAAAGACTTCACGGGGCCCAGGGGTCTGGAACTTTACCACAATCTACAGGAATCAGGCAGAACTTACCAGAAATCTTTACCGCAGTCAATACAAGACAGGCACTCACAGTTTCTGCAAACTGTCACGTGCTTTTCCACTTGCACTTTCTTCACAGATTCGCCACATGCATTGCATGTAAAAAAGACCATTTTTCGCTAAATGGTTAGGTATTCTCTGTCCAAGATAGGTTTAAAATCTTGTCCTAAGAGAACATGAAAAGAAAGGAAAAAATAATTTTATCACTGTAGTCTGAAACACTTATTCCCAATAAACAACCCTACAGCTCGCTCTTCAACCACAATATCACATGAAAATAGTTATAAAGAACAGAATCAAAGTTGGTTAGCAATCCACATAAAACTCTAAGTGATGTCATAATTAACAGTGGTAATGGCCCCTATCTGTTAAGCCTGATTACCTTCTGGTGTGCCAGGCCTGTTCTGATAGCTTTACACACAGTAATTTATTTAATCCTCACAGCAACCTGGAGGGAAGGCCTGTTACTGTGTACAATTTATACCAGGTATGGAAACACAGAGAGATTAAGTAACTTGCCTAAGGCCACACAGTAGCAGACCAGGATTTAAATTTGGCAGGCTGGCTCTAGGGAGGAAGAGTTTGGGGGGCACTAAGCAAAAAGTCTTACTTTTCCCAATAATGTTAAGCTGGCTTGCCCTCCATTCCCGTGCCTTTACATGTGAACTGGAAATTATTTCAGATTCCCAAATATAACAAGAACATAGTGAGGAGGGAATTCAGGAAGGTTTAGAAGATGGAGAAGGGGCCTAAACATTTCTGAGAGCACAGAAAGCATTCATATAGGCATTACGATGTATCCAGGTGTTAAAATATAAGGATACACTCCTCAGTCTTAGTGGACAGGGAGTAGGGGAGGGACGGGCCTCCTTCATGGGGCTTCTTGTTGGGTCAGTAAACAAGTGGAACCCTAGCGGCACCTGGGTGGCTCGGTTGATTAAGCATTGGACTTCAGCTCAGGTCATGATCTCACAGTTCTGGGTTCGAGCCCCGTGTGGGCTCTGTGCTGACAGCTCAGAGCCTGGATCCTGCTTCGGATTCTGTGTCTCCCTCCCTCTCTCCCTCTCTCTCTCTCTCTGCCACTCCCTCGCTTGTCCTCTCTCTCAACAATAGACAAACATTAAAAAAAAAAGTGGAACCATATATCAGGGGGGTCCCAAGCACTGCTCCAAGATGTCATACATCTGTGCAAACACGTAACTACCATTTATAGATTTCAAGGAGAGGCTCTTGTGCTCAACAAAACACAAATCCATCTGAAAGTGTTACAGGAGGCACAGTAACTTTCCACGGCTACATAGTTCCTTCATCCCTCTATGTTCAGAGCTTGTCATTTTTGGTTATAAATAAGTTTCACGGCAAAAATACTGACAGCTATCTGACCCAGCACCTTCCTCCTCCTTATAAAGGCGAAGGTCACGGTCAAGTAAGCCCGTGCATTTTGACTCATACGGAAATCCTTAAGCACAGACCAGCAGTTGGGCTCCCAGAGAATTCCCATGCACACAGTCACTCTCCCCTCCACTCCCGTGGTCTGGGTCACTGCCCGAGAGGTCACACATGAGGAAGTCCAGGGTAATTCCGTCCCATTCGGCCCTGAATGGAAATGTACATCCTGGCTGCACCCCCGGCGTTTACAAAGGCCCAGCCGGCTCTTGGGGAAGGCACCGTCAGACATCAGCCCTGCCTGCTACACTACAGACACACACAGGTCCCGACTCCGAGGTCCCCTCCTCAGCTTGCCCTCAGTGTGACTTGGCAAGGGTCCGGAGGAGAGCAAACGCGGTGGTGATGGTTCTGGGGTGTGCAACGACCGTGCCCATCTTCCCCTCTGGTCACCTACAGACCCGTCCACTGGTCACCAGTCCTGGAGAGCTGACATCACGTGCACTATGACCCAACTCCCTCCGAGCTTGGCATTCTGCACGCAGCAGATGGAGGCTCAAACAATGACGGGCAAGGGACCGGCTGCCCTGCCCCCCACAGGGGGACAAAGGCTGGAACCAGAACCAACGCACTGCTCAGCCGTCTGCGAGGGCACCTTTGTGTAAGAACAAGAGCGACTTGCTAATCAGCCACCAAAAAATGGACGGCCACTTCACCCACAACGAGCAAGCAGCTGCATTAAACCAAATGATTGGTGGAGAACTTGAAAAGTACTTTCACCGTGAAAACCCACAATGAAAAATACCCCCTCCAACTAAACCTATGGTCTAGAGCTTTCCGACGTCCATCGAAGAGGTCTGTCCTGTTTCTTGTTCCTGGAGGGGAGAGGGGACGAGAGAGGGGTCGGGAAGCTTTGAGATCCAACTGGGAGACCCGGTCTGTCAGCGACGGCCAGGAACTAAAGGCCTGGGAACAAAATGTATCGATTTAAAGAAGCCAGTGACGCTGACCGAAAAGGTGCCAGGAATATCTGTGCAAAAAAACACGTCACCCCCTGGGGGTTAGCCACGCATGCTGTAAACATCAATTCAGGAGAGGATTCGAACTCGGTCACGTGTCTCTTGAAAAACTACCCCTTCAACCATCTTCACTGGGCCTTTTGTGACAAATGTCCACAGTTAGAGAAAAAAAAATTTTTTTTAAAAAGCAGAACAGAACCCAGTGTCTCAGTGCCTCAGGATTTTTAGAGCATCGCTGCATTTTTTCGCTCCTCTAAAATGGGGCTGGTGTGGTCACTGCTTGTTAATGAGATAAGGTTCATAAGGAGCTTACCCTCCCTTATTTAGACCCCGGGGACACCCCAGCACCAGCCAGGAGTCACCTTGA
>PISW01017152.1:0-11117 GCA_004023785.1 Mungos mungo
AGCATCTTGGGGAGGGGGCCTGGCGGGGCGCTGCAGGGGCGGGGCGGAAGGTCACATTGAAGGGAGATGCGCAGAGGGGAGGGTGGAGGGGAACGTGGTTGAGGAGGGACCTGGAAGGGGGGTTGGGTGCGTGGTGGGGCCGTGGGGCCCTGGGAGGGGACACTTCGTGCTCGGGAGGCGGGCACCGCTGACGTGTGGTTTGAGGGCACGGTGACAGCTGTGCAGAGGCCACCTGCGGCCCCCCGCCCCGTCCGCCCCGCCCCCACACACTCCTGCTGCCTGGCCTCTCCCCCCTCCCCCCTCCCCTCCAGCACAGTCTCCCCACGGCCCCCATGCCCCCTCCTGGCCCACACGGTGGCTCAGAGGACGGGCGTCAGGAGCGCGTGATAGGTCTTGGCCACGAGGCCTCTGAGGACTGGAAGGAAGGGCCTGATGACAGGGACGGTCCTGAAGCGTGACTGAGGACACAGGGCCCTTGCTGACATGTGGCCGAGGGGCCTGGGACCATCCTGACGTGTGACTGAGGGGATCCAGGACCATCCCTAGCGTGCGACTGGGGACCGTCCTGACGTGTGACTGAAGAGGACACAGGCCATCCCTGATACGTGACAGGGGTGACAGGGACTGTCCTGACACGTGATCATTATGGCGTGAGTCCCCCGCTGGCTGACGGGCTCCCAAGTTGGGGCCCAGGGGCTGGTGCATGTAGCACCCCAGATGTGGAGGGGCTGCCCCCCCCACAGCCCCCCGTCCCCGGTCTGTCTCTTCCATGTCCCCCACCTCCAGCTCTCTGTCCCCTCCCTGCCTCTCCCCGCAGCCAGCCTCCACTCAGGTTCTGGTGTCCAGAGCCTCCTTTCTTCTTCCACTGCCCTTCCCCCTCACCCCCCCCCACTGCCTTCCTCGCTCACTGCCGGCTCTCCTCACTGACCTCCCCCCTCCCGGCCTCCCCCTCACTGGCCTCCCCCCTCCCGGCCTCCCCTGCTAGGACACTGGGCTGCTCCTGCCCCTTCAGGTGGAGGCCGTGTTTCCCAGCTCTTCCCGCCACGTGTGGCCGGGACACATGCCCGCCAGCCGTGGGGCCCGAGGCGGGGTCGTCGGGTCCGGTGCGTCAGTCCGCGGCCTCGGGCGGGCCTGCGTGGCAGGTGTACTCGGTGAGATGCGGGCTGCACGCCTGCCTCGGGGTCCGCGGGCCGTGTCTGCTCCGGACTTGAGAACACAGCTGTGTCCCGTGTGCCGTGTTCCAGCTGTCCCCACAGCCGCCCCTCGGGCCACCAGCCCCGTCACCGCGCGGAGACGGTGGTGAGACGCGCCGCGACCTCACGTGCTGCCGAAAGGCGGGTTTGGCTCCGTGACGCTCCCGTGCCGCGCGCTTTCTGGTGACGGTCTGCGGGCGAGGGACCCGTGTGGGGCGGAGGGCACGTCCCTGCGCGGGACATGGGGGCGGGGCGGGGGCCTGTGCGTCAGGGCGTGGGGGGGGGCACATCCCTGAGCGGGAACAAGCCGTCGCACACGAAAGCCGCACGCTCAAGGCCGCCCTTTCCTGGATGCCGTTGTCCCATCATCCGTGGCCACCTGGCCCGTGCTGACTGCCGCCCCTCCCCAGGGACCGCTGGCCTGTCCTGACGTCCCCGGAGGTCGGGGGAGGCACGACGAGGCTGTCGCTGGCCCCACTACGGGACTGTGGGCAGGGTCCTCACAGGCGTCGCCGTGGGCCAGCCCGCACCTCCCCGGTTCCCATGCTGGGGTCCTGCGGGGTCACCGCGGGGCAGGACTGGAGGCGGCTCCACAGGGGGGCCCGCGGGGGCCCGTGGCGCTCACTCCCGGGGTGTGCGAGCCCCGCAGGGATCGGGTGCTGGCCCCGTGCGCACCGGCTGGTGCGCTCCGGGCACTCACGGCCGAGCCGCTCGCCCTGCTCGTCACGGTCCTCAGCTTGAGGACGCGCCCGTCCCCGGTTCTCACGGGCTTGCCCTCTGCTCTGCGTCGTAGGTTCAGACGAAGAAGGAGGAGCCCCGGCCGCCGGCCAGCAGCGAGAGCATCCCCGCGTTCTACTTCCCTCGCGGCCGCCCCCAGGACGCGGTGAACGTGGACGCCGTCATCGCCAAGATCGAGCGCACCTTCGCCCAGTTCCCGCACGAGAGGGCCACCATGGAGGACATGGGCCGCGTGGCCAAGGTGGGTGCCCCGCGTGCCAGCGGCCCGGGCGTCCCTCAGCGTGTCCGCAGGCTCGTGGCCCGGACCCCGCCCCGGACCCCGCGCACACGCAGGGGCGCCGTCCAGACGCTGGGCGTGTCCGCAGGCTCGCGGCCTGGACCCCGCGCACACGCAGGGACGCCGTCCAGACGCTGGGCGTGTCCACAGGCTCCCGGCCCGGACCCCGCGCACACGCAGGGACGCCGTCTGGACGCTGGGCCCGGACCCCGGAGAACCCGGGCTGCGCGTGTGCGAGTCCCTCCCGGCGTCGGCGAGCGCTGACGTGTGTACGGCCTCGGGACCTGGTGCCCAGAGGCCCTGCGCAGGCCTTCCCGGCCCCGACCCCACCCCGCATGTCTCCCTGTTGGGGGCGTTCTTCCGGGCGGAGGGCGGACACGGGGCCACGGTCCACGCAGGCAGCACGTGGCGTGTGACGGTCGCTCCCCCAGAGTGCTGCCACCTTGTGTGTCCCCGGAGCGTTGGCACATGCGCACGTGACACGGCCCGCTCCCGGCACACACTCGCCCTCTCTCTCGGGCGTGCACGGCCGGGGTGCACGGGCCCCGGCAGCGCGCAGCAGCGTGAGGCTCCCGCGTCCCCGCTCCTGTGCCAGGGCGAGCTGTCTTTGAGGTCAGAGACGTGTGCGCCGGCGTCTCGTTGTGGGTTCGGTTTGCACTTTCCCTGCGGACTGAGGACAGCACCCACGTTTTCGCGTGTGTCTGGACGTGCGTCTGCAGGCTGAGCCCCTGCCCGCGTGGCTGTCGTTCCGGTGTGAACAGTAAGACTTGAGTGTCCCAGACGCGCTCGCGTCCCTGATCACGTACGCGGTGAAGCGTGCGTCCTGCTGTGCTCTCGGAGCCTGTCACCCTTCTAGGTCGTGTCCCGTGCCACACAGAAGGCCTTTCATCTTGACGCGTTTCGTTTTTATCTGCCTTTCTTGCTTCTGCTTTTTGGGTTCTGTCCGAGGGATTGTTGCCAAACGATCGTCACGGAGATTCTTTCCGTTCGTACGAGTTTCGTTGTCTCGCCTCTTCTGCGGACGGCTGCTCCGTCTTGAGTTTTGTATATGGTGATATCGGGGCACAGCTTCGTGGGTTTTTTTAAAGATTTTGTTTTTAAGTAATGTCTCTCCCCAGCGTGGGGCTCAGATGCACAACCCCAGGCCACGAGTCCCACGCTGCAGCGACGGAGCCCACCGGGCACCCACAGCGTCATCTTCCTGCGTGTCCAGATCCAGGGGTCCCTTCGCCACTGCGGGAGGACGTTCCCGCCCTGTCGACAGGTCCCTCTCCCTCGCTGGAATCAGCGCCTCGTCTTCGCGGGCTGCTTAGTGCACGTCCGTCCTGTCCCGTGGCCCCGCGTCTCTGCCTTTGTGCCGGAACCACCCGTCCTGACGGTCCGCGTCGTCGTGGGTTTCCGAACACGGCAGCGCGGCTCGTCCGAGTCCCCTCTCGTTGGAGACGTTCCGGGCTCCTCGAGGCTCCGTGTGACTTTCGGGACCGGCTTCTCGGTTCTGCCGAGATGGCGGCGGGTGTTCCGCTGAGGGCCGCGTGCGTCTGTCCGGCAGCTTGGACGCGTCGGCACTTCCCGTCTGGGAACGCGAGGGGTCTCTGTTCACTGACGTCTTCAACTTCTTGCAGAAGCGCTTCCTGGCCCTCGAGTCTGCCGTGCGCATGCCTTACGGAGTTTCTTTCTCAGCGTCCTGTTTTTTGATCTTTTCAGCGGAATTGTTTTCTAAGCTCACACTGTTGGTTACGAGTGTGTAAAGATGGAATTGACTCCCGCGCATCGATCTGGCGTCCTGCGCCTCATCGCCTGCAGCGCTGGCCTGGCACGGTCACCAGGGTCTTGGATACACCCGCTCGTGTGCTCCGCGGGTGCAGGTAGTCTGCCTGCTTCCTCCCCGGTGTCCGGGTGGCCCGTTTCTTCGCGGTGCCTGAGGGCCGTGCGAGCCCCTGCCCCGTGGAGCCGGAGAGCAGCGGGAGGCTGGCCAGCCCCCCTGCTCCGGGGGGAGCGGCCACTCTTCCCCACCAAGCCCGACTTCGGCCGCGCGGCGCTCGCCGAGGGCGCCTTGCCACTGCGGGAGTGCCGTGTGCATTTGGAAGGGTCTTGGGTTTCTCGGGTGCGTCTTCTGCATCTGCTAAGACGGCTTGGGTTTTGACTGCCCCGATCCCGTGTGTCCTGAGTTGGTTTTCCCGTGGTGAGACCAGCCTTGCGCTCCGGAACGCTGCCCCCTTGTTCCGGCTGCGGAGTCCTCTTTATACGTTACTGGATTCCGTTTGCTCGGATTTTGTTGACGTTTTTCCTTCCTTTGTATTCGTTAGAGGCTCTGATGGTACTTTTTCTGTGATTCCTTTGGTTTCCACGTCAGGGTAATTCTTGTCTGAGAGGATCAGTTTGGCTTTTTTATTTTTTAAATTAAGAACATTTTTTGTCGTTTATTTCTTTTGAGAGAGACAGAACGTTAGTGGGGAGGAGTAGAAAGAGAGGGAGAGAGAGAGAATCCCAAGCAGGCTCCACAGTGTCCAGCAGCGCGGGGCCTGAACTCCCGTGGGTTTGCCCGGCCGTGTTGCTCCGTGTTCCGGTACCTGCGCGTCTGTGCGCCTGGACGGACGGGTCACAAGAGACCCGGCACAGGAGAGAGTTCACACGGACCCAGGTTCACACCTCTCCCAGGAGCACAGCCCAGCTCTGCCCGTAGCGTGGAGCCACGGAGCTCTCTGACCTCGCGAGCTGAGGCCCGGCGCCCACGTTCCGTGGGCCCTGGAACCGTCCGGACATGCAGGTCGAGGAGGTGAAGCCTCACGCAGCGCCGTACACGTGTCGGGAACCGGAGACAGTAGTGACCCCGATACTTAGTCCACCGTGACTGACGGCGTTGGAGTCCGTGAGAGCTGGTGTGCTGTTTCTTTGCAAAACGCTAACGAGCAGCCCCCGTGGGCGACCTGGCCCCATGTCGCCCGGGGCGTGGTGCCGGGCCAGCGACGGCTCTGCTTCGCCTCGTGTCCCCCCCCCCCCCCCCCCCCCCCCCCCCCCCCCCCCCCCCCCCCCCGAGCGCCCTTCGCTTCCGGCCTCTTGTGCTTGGCGCCTCCCGTCGTGACACCCGACGTCCCCTCACGGGCAGTTGGTCCCCAGCATCACGTCTGGGACGCGTCTGAGCTTTCCGTCATCGGCGCCCTGTGTGGCCACCGGCCCTGGCCCGGCCCCTGGCTGCACGCGCAGGGCCCCTGGCTGGGTGCGGGGGTCAGCGTCTCAGCTGTGGGCCGTCCCGTCCTGTTCCTTCCAGATCTTGGTCAACGGCCGCCCGCCCTGCGGCTGCAGCCACAGCCCGTGGGAACATGGGTCCGGGGCGCGGGCTTTACAGAAGCCGAGCTCTCCCTGCCTGCCAGCCGGGGACGCTGGGTTTGGTGGTTTAAAAGCAGGTTTTCACGTTGTCAGCGGGTCCCCCCGAGAGAAGCAGGGTGCCTGGCGCGCGACCCGGCCCGGAGGTTTTCGCGAAGGTGACCCACCTGCTCACCGCGTCTGCAGTGCCGGGACGGGGACCACAGACACAGGCTGGGCCGTCGGGGCCCGAGCTGAGTCGCAGACTCTGCGCCAGGTCCCTGACAGGCGTGGACACAAGGGCCACGCTTCGCTTACGCCTCGTGTCCAGGGCACCCGCGCCGGACTCACGTCTGTGCTGCCGGAACGGACACGTGGGCCGTGTCCGCGAGGGCACTGGCGCGAGGACTCTGTCCCCTCTTCCTGCACACGCGTCGCCGTCGGCCGCGGCCACGAGCTTGGTCTGCGTCCACGGTCCCTCTCGTCGCAGGGACACGGGCCACCAGCCGTCATGGCGACGCTGCACTAACCACCACGTGTGTCTTTTCACGCCTGTCCGTGTGTCTCGGGAGCGTTTGTACGCGGGTGAGCGGCTCAGGCTGCAGCTGCGCGTGGGGTTTTCTCACACGTCACCAGGCTGCTGTGCGTAGGGGCCGCACCGTCCGCACCCGCCGGGTCAGCGCGTGAGCAGGCACAGGGTGCCGTGTCCTCAGCCGCGCGGGGCCGCCGGCTGCGGTCCCACCACAGGAAGTGGCGTCGAGGGGCTGATTCACGGGCGCCTTGTCGGGGGAACTCGGCGACGGCCGCTCGCTCAGCAAGATGTGCGTGCGGCCCGTGCGTGTGGCCGTTCGTGCCCAGTTTGTGCCCACGGTTCCCTGTGCGGACAAGTGTCCTCCTTTGGTCATTACGTCCCTTGCCGTTTCCTCTGGGCCAGGACGGAGATCCGGGTTGTCGACCCCTTCACGTGCGCCGGAGCCCCGTCGCGGCCACGCGCTCCGTCCGAGCGCCGCGGTCTCTGCTCGGGTCCCCGCAGGCCGTGCCGCTGCACGCGCGGTTTCCGCTTCCCGGGCCCGCCCTCATCGCTCCTGTTGCTTCTGCGACAGTCCTTTGTGTCACGTGTACGTGTGCTTATTCCAAGCTTCTCCTCGTCTCCTGTCGTTTTTAAAGCCTTTATCAAACCAGCACGTGTGACCCTTTTTCTGCCTAATTGTCTCTGCGTCCTTCCTGGACCAGGAGGGGAATTGACAGCTTCACACGAACTTCCACCGGTTTCACGGATGACTGCTGTTTTTGCATCTCATCACGCCCTTCTTACAGAGTAAGCCTGGTGGGGGGTGTGCGCGTGCGCTAGCCTCTCTGGGAGTGCGCGTGCTGGGTGACAGTTGGTGTGTAACCGCTCCTCACACGCGTGTGGGCGTCTGCGCGTCCCTTTCCCAGAGGGCCTGTCAGGCCTGCCGCTGTGCCGTGCCGAGGCCTCTGGGCGCTCCGGGCCCGGGGCCTGGCCGGCGCTTTGGGCCCCTGCCGCCCTGCGCAGGTGCCGCTCCGGCCCGGGGCCCGCGCGTCCCGCTGGCATCTGACGTGGCCGCGGCTCTGCCGTGGTTTCCCGTGTTGACAGTGCGTGTCCCCGGGGCACCTGCTGCGTGGCAGCCTCGACCTCTGCACTCTTTAGTTCGAGCCCCACGTTTTGTGTGGAGGTGACTAAAGCTGAGAAGAAAAAAAGGAAAAAGGTATATTTTCTCTGTTTATAGTTTCTTTGTTCTTTTTTTATTTTAAAAAAAATTTTAGGTCTTTTTTTAAGATTTTTAATGTTTTTTATTTATTTTTGAGAGAGACAGTGCGAGCAGGGGAGGGTCACAGAGAGAGAGGGAGACACAGAATCCGAAGCAGCTCTGGGTTCTGAGCTGTCAGCCCAGAGCCCAGTACAGGGGCTCGAACCCACGAACTGTGAGACCATGACCTGAGCCGAAGCCGGACGCTTACCCGACTGAGCCCCCAGGCGCCCGTTGTTTCTTAATGACGATTGAGTTAAGGCCAGAATCCGCTCCGCTCACCTGCGTTTTCTGCAGTTTCGGCATCTCGGCTCACGAGGGATGACGGCCCGACTTCCTCGTGTCCTTGACAGATCGCAGTCTGTCCGCGGTGCCCCTAACGAGAACTGGGAAGCGCGCCGTGCGGGACGTCTCTGCGAGAGCGCGTGCGCGTATCTCTTCCGTCCAGGTCGGAGCAAGGTCGTCGGTGGGCTTGGTCTGGACCCCTGTGTGGGAACGCTGAGTCCTGGCTGCACAGACGCACGGGACCGTTCACGCTTTCCTCTGGGTCCGTTTGCTTAGACGCCTCCATCGGGCAGTCTGCACGTCCCCGGCGCTGTGGCACGGGCCACAGGAAGTTACCGTGCGTGTCACTCACGTCCTTTCTGCCGCGCGGGACCTGCAGTGGCAGCGGAGGCTCGTAGCTTGTGTTTTCTTTCCTTCTTGACCAGTTTCGCCAAGGGGGGTGTCTCAGGTTTTCTTAGATCTTCAAAGACCTGACTTCTGACGTGGCGGCGTTTCTGTCTTGAACATTTGCTTTCTTTCAGTTTCCTGTCTGCCTGTCCTCGTGTGTCTGCTTCTCTTACTTTTTGGCGGCAGGAGCCTAGCTTGCTGTTTTGCGCGCTCTGTGCCGCTGCGCGGGCGGAACGCCCCGGTCGCTGCCCCTTTGGCAGAATCTGCCGGGCGGAGTGGTCAGTGTTGGGTTTCACAGCCCGTCCTAATCTGTCTTGTAGTTCGCATTTATTCTGAGCTGTTTCTGGACTTGCAGACCCTGGGGACCTGCTGGGTGCCTCTGGGTGGACTGTGTGCTGCTCAGGGCGCGGGCCGTGCCCCATCCATCCCCCGACGTGACAGTGGGACAGGCGTCTGTTGCTCTTCCCGGCCCGCAGGGAAGCATGCGCATCCGGCGTGTGGCAGGATCGCTGGAGCGCACCTGTGCGGGGCCCTTCCGCAGCCAGGTTCTGGGGGGCGGCGGGGGGGCAGTGGAGGGCCCCGAGGCGCTGACGCCCGCCGCGCCCTGTCCCGCAGGCCTGTGGCTGCCCGCTGTACTGGAAAGGGCCGCTGTTCTGCAGCGCCGGCGGGGAGCGGACGGGCTCCGTCTCCGTGCATAAGTTCGTCGCCATGTGGAGAAAGTGAGTCCCGGGCCGGAGCCCCGGGGGCGGGTGTCGGGAGGGGAGACACGTCCCCAGGCCCTCCGACTGCCACCGGCAGCCGCCACGTCACGGGCTCGGGGTCCTGTGGCCCAGATCTTGAGAAGAGGGGAGCTGACCCCCAGGCGTGGGGCAGGGCGTCCTGTCCCTTCTGGGGTCTGCTCTTGTTCATGCCCCGCCGTGGCCCCGTGGCCCGCCCACCACCTGCAATGGGAGGGGTCTGGCAGTCATGGTGCGTGGGGACCGCTGGGACATCCTCTGTCACCTCAGGGTCCTCCAGAACTGTCACGACGACGCGGCCAAGTTCGTGCACCTGCTCATGAGCCCCGGCTGCAACTACCTGGTGCAGGAGGACTTCGTCCCGTTCTTGCAGGTGCGCCCCTGCGTCCAGGCCGCACGCGCCTTCTCCCCCGCTCACGGTCCGCCCCCGCGTCCAGGCCGCATGCCGCCTGCGAGATGGGGCTCCGTTTCCTCCAGAAACCGCTACCCACTCACGTGGCTCAGGGGCCAGCGCCGTCGGTGCATGTGATTGTGGTGGGACCACGTGCCCTGCGCGGTACAGGCGAGTGGGAGAGGTGGGGCCACGGCGCTGGGGACCGCAGCCCTGCTGCGTCAGGGTGGTGTTCTAGAACATTCTCTGGGGACACCACTCTGCTCGAATGCTGCGTTGTCACGTCTCCGTAGCCCCTCCCAGGAGCTCCCGTGCGCCAGCGGCCGTGACCTCCAGGCTCCCACGAGCACAGCTCGGCAGTGAGGGTGCTGGACACGTGCAGGCACCGCTGCGCGTGGGCCGTCCTGTGCTGGGACGTGTTTGGACCGTCACGGCTGCTGGCGAGCTCCCCGCCGTGGTGGCGGGAGCCTGGCGTGCACCTCCTCCCTCGAAGGCTAGGGGAGCCACGTGCCACGCGGCATGCCCACGCGGCCCCCCTCCCAACGCCACAGTGCTGCCACCTCTCCCAGCAGCTGGGTGGTCGGCGTGCCATGTGCACAGCGGCCTTGGTGTGCGTGACCTGCAGGGCGCCCCCCCACCCCGTCCTGTCTTCCGTGCGCAGGATGTGGTGAACACGCACCCCGGCCTCGCCTTCCTGAAGGAGGCGTCTGAGTTCCACTCCCGCTACATCACCACCGTGAGTATACGCGCGCGGCCACCGCCCCCGTGACCCGGTTCCCGGCCCTTCCGGACTCCCCCAGGTGACGCGTCCACAGTGTCTGCTCGGTGGGGCCCGGGCCGGGGTCCCTGAGAGGCGAGGGTCCCGTATTCTGGCGCAAAGCGCAGCGAGCTGGTGGACAGCCTGGTGGGTCTTGCGCGTCCAGTCAGACTGCGGCACGACGGAGGCGGCGGCCCCGAGCCCCGTGCGCTCTCCTCCCGAGCCGGCGCCCGGGTGTCCGGTGCCCGCGCCCAGGCCGGGCTGGGAGCACACGCGTGTGCTGTGACATGGGAGGTGCACGCCAGGAGCTCTGCGTGTGCCTGGGGGTCCGCCCACTGTCCTGTCCCGGTCCCCTCGGGGCCTTAGTCATCGTGAAGGGAGGGGGACTGCTGTCGTGACTGCTGACCAAGGGCGCTGGGTGCCGAGCGTGCACGAGGGTACGTGTCCACCTTTCACGCACGTTCTGGCCTCACAGGCAGGGACAGCGAAGGGGTGTCCTGAGACGACAGGCGAGGGGAGACCCTGGGACGGGGACAGGTGACAGTGTCCCAGGACGGGGACAGGGGAGGGGAGACCCTGGGACAGGGACAGGTGACAGCGTCCCGGGACAGGGACGGGAGGGGAGACCCCGGGACAGGGACAGGTGACAGGGGAGGTCGTGTGAGGGGTGTCCTTGGACAATCATGGGTGAGGACAGGGCGTCCCCGTCCGGGATTCAGAGCTGAGCCTGGGGTGTAGCCCGCTCCGGCCTTGAGCTGATGCTTCGGGCCCACGGTGAGCGGGGGACACGCTGAGAGCAGCGTCGTGCCGGCACGCGCCGCGAGGCCCCCCAGCGTCTCGGGAGCCCCCGTCCGCGGCGCCATCCCAGCCCGATGTGTCCATCTCCCTCGAGGTCCGGCCCACGGGCTTCTAGGGGCTGACAGACCCCCTGGGGCCCCGAAGCACCCTCCGCCCCGGCCCAGCTGCTGGGCACGTGTGGCGCGGGGTCCCGCCTCCCTGGGCCCCGGGTGCTCGGCTGACAGCGCCCCTCCCGCAGGTCGTGCAGAGGATCTTCTACACCGTCAACAGGTCCTGGTCCGGGAGGATCACGTGTGCGGAGCTGCGGAGAAGCTCCTTCTTGCAGGTGCGCGGCCGGCCGGGACCCAGGGGGCCACCACGCCCTCGCCCCTCCCCGCTGTCTGCCTCTCCGTCCGCCTTCCTGCGCTCTGCACCCTCCTCCGTCTGTCCCCCTGCATCCGCATCCCTCTCCACCCTCCTCCCCCACCCTCTTCCCTCCTCCC
>PISW01017153.1:0-11114 GCA_004023785.1 Mungos mungo
ATAAGGGATAGGTGTGGGATATAAACATGACCACCATCGAGGGAATCCTGTAGTTGAGTTAATAAGGCCCCCAGCCTTCTCAGTAGGCTTATTTTCTGGAGGCAAACTCTACCACAATGGAAATTTGTTAGGTGGGTTTTGTCTGCTACTAACCATCAGATCTTGGGCTCCTGGGCCAGTAAGTATAGAGACCAAAGATTCTGTTTACCACAGAACTCTGTTAGGGAGTCTGTGAGCAATCCTTTAAAGGAGGTGGGCAGGGGCACCTGGGTGGCTCAGTCGGTGAAGCGTCCGGCTTTGGCTCAGGTCATGATCTCATGGTTTGTGGGTTCGAGCCCAGCATCAGGCTCTGTGCAGACAGCTAGCTCAGAGCCTGGAGTCTGCTTTTGATTCTGTCTCCCTCTCTCTCTGACCCTCCCCTGCTCGTGCTGTCTCTCTCTGTCTCTCAAAAATAAAGAAAAAGACATTAAAAAACTTAAAAACAAAAAGGAGGCGGGCAAACACCCCTGTAATGTACGTCCACACAGGGAAAGACAAATGGGAGGTGAACTTGCTTTACGGACATGAGTGAAGTTATGATTGGTTGGGGAGTAAATAAAAGAGCTGCCTCCTAGTAAATCTGTGTCATTTGTAAATACGGGTTCGGGCTCATTTCCCAAGCGGCAGGTTGTAGTACAGGCGGGTTAGGAACATGAGCCCAACACTGTGGATCTGTGGTGGGAGCAGAGGTAGCTGGCAGGACAAAACGGCGAGGTTGGCCGCGAACGATGTTGCAGGAGTGCGCGGAGTTCCTTGGCTTTGGAGGAGTCGCTGGGCCTCCTGGGTCAGCCTCTTGAGCTGTCCCCAGGTAGGGGGATGTGCCGCTCTAGTCGAATGGGTCAGTCTCCCACGTCGTTGACGTCGTTGTGGGTGATTCGTCTGAAGAGAGAGAGAATTCATGGGCCGAATCGACAGCTCCTCTTGGCTGGGTTCCGGAGGGGGGGCTGCTGATGACCGGCGGCCTGTCATCCTCGGAGGACTGTCTGCTGGCTGGTAGGGGGGGCGGAGGAGGATGCGACGGCGTTGGAGGAGGGTTTGACATAGGCTCGGATCGGAGGATCCAGAATCCACAGAGAAAAGTCTGCGTCCTGTGGAAAAACACAAGCATCTCCTCACCCCCTGGTTAACACCCTGGGCCTGGTCCCTTCCACTTCCCCGCGAGGACATCTTTCCGTTTTATCATAGCTTTTAGGTTTTCGGAATCGGGATTCCAGAGTGTACACATGTTTGTGGTATTTGTGGAGTTCACATTAAGATTGTTTGTCACGAAAAGGGCACGAGATAGAATATGGCGCGGGGAGCTACACTTAAATTCCCCTTTCTGACGTTTTTACTTTATGTCTTTACTGTTTGATGGGCGCTCGCCACAATACCTTGTCCTTGAGGATTATGAGGAGTCCCTGAAGTGTGCGTGGTGTGAAATGTCTCCGTAAATCTTTTCAAGGCGGTTGAAGTCTAAGCAGGAGCATTATCAGTCTTAACCGCCTTACAGATTCCCAAATGTGAAAACCATACAGAGAGGCGCTGTCTGACATCCCCGAATGCCTCCCGGGTTCGCGCGGGAGCATCAGAACGTGTGAGAGGTTATCCACGCACACACGTACGTGCACACTTTACCGAAAGAGGGAACATGAGTGACATCCATCTGCCATAGATCATTAGGCCTGAGACCCCGTGGATTAACCCCAAAGGGCAGGACAGAAAGATGGGTAGGACAATGTCGGCAGGATCGGACTACTTCTCGGGCTGTTTCTCTGGGAATTTTAAACTGAGACCTGAGCGCAGAGGACTTTGGTGATGTGAATTTTGGGACAGGCGGGTCTCTTCCACAGCTAGTAAAACGGTACAACTACAGTTTTAGTGACTGAGCCAGCCTGATGCTTTCCTTGAGCCAAAGGGTCTGGTAAATTACTATGAGCTCTGATGTGCCCCAAGAAGAAAGGCCGGGTGTGTAGGTGTCTGAAGGTTATTTAACAAGGGAAAGACTGTGGACCGGAATTTGGGAAGTGAGGCGGTTTCAGTGTGAGGAAACAACCTTACTATATAACATGAAACCGTATACAGATGAAAAGGAACCTGGGTTCGATGAGTAAAAGCATAAATGACTGCCATTACTGCAGCTCGTTGAGCAGAAGTCTCCTTGGTGACTCATACATGAGAATGACCATTAATAATAGTAACAGCCTTTCCATTAGGAGAACCGTCTGTAAAAACCATAGCGGCTGGTGGGGGTAAGGACTCATTCCTAGTAATGCTTGGAAAAAGAAAGGGATGAATTTTAAGGAAATGAAGAATCGGATTATTAGGGAGGTGAAATCTGATTTCTCCTGTAAATCCTTCCATGGCCATCTGCCAATCCTCGATATTTTGTAACAAATAATCTAATTGGTTTCTAGTGGAAGGAACAACAATAAAGGCCACACCTTGGCCAAATAATTCTTTGCTTCGTTTACGTCCCTTGGTCATGAGGGCGGCCACCAGGGCAGGGTAGGGCATGACAACCTTTCTTGGAGCAGCCAGAAGATGAATCCATTCTAAGGGCCCATCCTGCCAAAGATATCCAGTCGGGGTGTGTGTGGTGGGCGAAGGAATTCAAGACCAAGGGTTTGGATAGTCCACCCTGGATAAAGTTTGATGATCGATGGCCTCTTCGCCCTTACACAAGCCCTGTTCAGCTTCCTCTGTGAGACTCCGTGGAAATTTGGGATCGTGATCTCCTTGAAGGATGTCAAAAAGAGGCCTTAGATCTGAAGTAGGAACTTTTAGATAGGGCTGAATCCAATTCATGCCCCCTAAACGTTTCCGAAAAGCATTAAGGGAGACGAAATGTTCTTTTCTTAGTTGTGAAGGTTGAGGGGTCACTGCTGGAGTGTTAAGTATCCTGCCCAAGGAAGTAAAGCGCTGTTCCTCTTGAATCTTCTCTGGGGCTACTGTTACACCAAATTGCAGCAGGGAACCTACAGTTCCCATTAGGATTTCTGGCAGGACTGGTCAATCGGGGTCAGCCAATAGTATGTCATCCATAGAATGAATGAGGTAGAGGCCATTGTAAGCCTGTCTGACCGGTTCAAGGGCCAGATTTACAAAATGGATGAAGTGTATGTAAGGCTATTTTTCATTCCCTGTCGCCGAGACCTTCCATCGATACCATGGATAAGGCTGCTTAAAGTTTTCAGAAGGCAGACTAAAGGCAAACCTCTGGCAATCCCCAGGATAGTGGGGAATGTTGAAGAAGCAATCTTGTGAATCTATCACAATTACTTGAGAACCTTTCGGCACCTACGCAGGATGGGAGGCGGGGTTGGAAGGAGCCCATGCCCTCCAGAGTAGCATTTATTGCCCTTAAGTCTTGTAATAATCTCCATTTACCTGCTTTTATTTAATGACACAAATGGGTGTGGTCCAAGGACCACTAGAAGGCTCGATATGCCTTCCGTAAGCTGTTGTTCTAGGCACTGGCTGGCTGCTGCCAGTTTTCCGGTGGGCAAGGGCCATTGTTCCATCCACACTGGAATATCAGATTTCCAGGTTATGCGCTCTGCTGCTAAGGGAACGATACCCCCCCCCCCAAATTTGGATAAGCTGTTCCTTCTTTATTTAATTTAGGTTTGACATCTATGGGGGCCATAACACCTTGTAAATTTTTACCCAATCCTTTCTCGAGGGGTAACCCCATTTGTAACATTTGACTAGTGACTCGTTCATCTGGACTGCACAACAAGACTCTCATTTGGGACAAAATGTCTCACCCCACAGAGAAAAAGGAATGGAAGGAATGATATAAGGACAAAAGGTCCCTGAGTTGTGTCCCTCATCTGACCATTGTAGAATTTGAGAGCTTTTTCCCACAGTAGAGGCTTGTCCTACACCCACACGAGTACCAGGCGCATTGGGAGTAGGCCAAGCTGACGGCCAATCTTCTCCCGCGATGTAGGAGACATCTGCTCCGGGGTCGAGAGTCCCTGTGTAGGGACTCCTTGGATTTGCAGTATCATTGTGGGCCTGGGAGTTTTAATTTCTTGCATCCAAAGGCCATATTGCTAGAACCAAAGCCTGCCTCTCTGCTGGGGGCCTCAGCAGCATCGTTTCCTATGCGGTGATAGGACAAAGGAAGCAACTGGGCAATCCTCTGGTTTTTAAAAATCTGTTTGGTAGAAGACGGAGGAGAGATCAGAACTTTGATTCCTCCCTGGTGATCAGAATCAATTACCCCAGGGACAATGGTAAGTCCTTGAGGGAGATAGAGCTCAGTCCCGGAACCGGCCCAACCAGCCCGGAGGGCAAAGGCCCGGTCACTCCAGTGGGGATAGTGACCTGGGCTGAATCAGGTGTTAATATTGTGCTGGTGGTGGGACGGAGGTCCAGTCCCAAGGACCGGCCGTTGCTCTGTAGAGCTCTGAGGCTGACTGAAAGTGGTGAGTGGGGCCTGAGGCTGGCCCCTTATTCCGCTTCCCTGGTGCTGAGTCTTTTATAGATTAGTTTTCAGCAGTTGTCCATTCTTAGGATATTTGGATTTACAGTCCCTAGCCCAACGGAAGCCCTTTTGGCACTGAGGACATAGAGTTTTCGGCATGTTATTGTTATTGGTTGCAGGTGTACTAGCCATGGTTGGTGAGGAACTCGCCACCACTTCGGTAGGGCGGTCTCTGCTAAAATGTCCCAAGTGCCCACAAGAATAACAGTTAGATCTTAGTGAAGCCTTCTCGTTCCTTACCCTTCCAGGCTGTCCTACATTTCCCACATACTGAGGGTAAGTTTCGCCTTTCAGTGCTGCCGCAATGGCCACACCCCGAATGAAGGCGGGGTTCGAGCCTGCGCACTGTCGAACATAGTCAGTTACGGTTTCCATCTTTTTTAGGGGTCGCAGCAATGACTGGCAAGTGGAGGTCGCATTCTCAAAAGCCAGTTGTTTAATAAGAATAAGAATAATAAGAACATCCTCATTACGTGTCACCCTCTGACAGCCTGGATAAATTTAGACACAACCCCCTCCTCGCTCTCCCTGAGCACTGTCTGACCTCATCCCGTGCGGCCGCCCTGCTGTGGCGATGGGCAGGGTTCGCCATGCATCGGGAGCACATTCTGTTGCTTGTTGTAAGGTTTCCTTATCAAGATACATTGGAGCCTGAGTTGTATCGAAGTCACCCTCACCTAATTAATAGTTTGTCCATAGTTAATGTTCCTCTTACTTGAGTTTCTATTGATTGCTGTTCTTTTCCTGGCCAGATCATCATATTCTGCTTTTCATAGCAAATACCGGCCTCCTGACAGGCATGCTTTTGTATCCTGAGTCCAATCAGAAGGCGTCATCCAATGGGATGCTAAGGCCTCTCATCATGTAAGTGTATAGGGTGCAATCGGCCCATACTCTGTACACGCTGTTTTTAATTCCTTAATGATTTTATACGGGAGAGGTTCCAGGAAAAGTCCTCATCAAACTCTCCTTTGAATACCACAGGGAAGCACTGAACAAATTCTGTGTCTCCTTCCTCTTCTGCTTCCCTAATGGCAGCCCCAATGCTGGTCCCTATTGGAAATGGCAAGGGGGGAAGCGGCCCGTTAACGGGAAAGACCTAGAGGCCTGAGGGAAAGTCCAGATGTTTGAAGGGGAATGCCAAACTGTTAGAGGTCAGATTTGAAGCTTTCATTGTGGACGAATCAGGGACAGTCCTGGAGTCCAATTTAGTCTCATTTGGGGGGCGGTGAGGGGGGGGCTATGGGCTTAAAAATAGCTCCAGAGCTGTCTCCTGTGGAAGGGAAAGCTTCTTTTGGAAGAGTCCACAAGGAAATGGCCTCGTTGGGCACCTTTTGGGGCCCCGGAGAGGCATAACGTTGCCTGATCTCATCTCCTGCCTTATCCCAAGTCTCTATATTAACAGTTCTTTCCTTTGGGAACCATGAACATTGCTCTTGTACAAAATGTAAAAAAACACACAACCTGCCCGGGTGATATCTTGACCCCCTTCTCTGACAGCATCTGCTGTATTATATCCACAGAGTCCTTTTCTTTAGACTCAAGAACAGCAGCCCCTTTCCCAGTGTGAGCTGCTGGGAGCCGCACCGGCCTTGCTAAACGACACGGTCACAGTAAGGAAATGGCAGACGTGCACGGCTCCTGCCATGAGAGGTGGAACTGGCATCTCCTTCTGCTACTACTGCTCATGGGAAATTAAGCCTGTTGCTCTTGATTAGGCCTCGCAGTAGTCCACGTCAGACCGATATTCCCCACACAGATACCTCATGGGAAGAGGCATATTCCCACCTCTGTAAAGAGGAATTTAAACACAGCACTGCAGATGTATGTCCAAAGGCTCTTCTAATGAGCCTCACAAACTTAAGACATAGATAATAGAGGGGGTTAAAGAACACAAGAGTTACTACTAACTCTGGCCCAGAGAAAAAGAGCCTCACTTAGAGATAAGAAACAGACAAGGGCCAGGCATCAGTTACTGCACGTGCCTCTGCTAATTGGTGCCACAAATACCTTCCCTTACACTGACATCCCTTATGAGGATGGGTGGGAGTGGTTACAACTTAAACTCATACAGGAAGGCCGGCACCCCTAGGACCCCTATGGCGCTTACACCTTCAACATCAAAGAACAAGGTCGACAAAAGTTTTATTTACTAACCAGCGGGAATACATTCTTCCTCTTGTGAGCCAGACAGAATGACTCCTAGCCTTGTTTATGCCTGAATCTTAGCGTTATTGATATAAACAAGTGTGTTTGCTCTCTGCTTCTCACTGAGAACATCCTGCTATCTTCTTAGTTGTAAGATTTACTACTGGTTCAAACAAATTTGTATGTTACCTGCTTTTCACTGAGAACATCCTGTTACCCTATGATGTGTAAATTACCTCACTGTAATTAGACTAGTTCTGCAAAAATGCCTCTATAAAACCTGTTTCTGCACCCTTTTCCAAGCATCTTATCACTGAGATTTATTTGTAGTAAAAGCTCCACTTTTTGATGTCATGTTAACACTTAAATCTATAAATAAAGACCAAAATCCGACAGGGCAGAGATGCCGCCTGGTGACCAAGAAAGAAACCCGGGGCTCTCTCATCTCTTTTTCACCGACACCGTCTCTCCTTCAGGGGACCCCGGACCTGCTGGAGCTGGACTCTGGCAGGAAGTCACCTCAATGTAAATCATTTTTACTTTGTGTATTTCCATGTTATGTATCTTAATCCTCTTAAAGTGAAGTTCCCGTATCACGGGGGACCCCAAGAAAGACGCACCAGAGTCCAGTGTCAAAGCCAAACAGCAACGGTCGTTTATTTCAGGTTCGAACCTGGGATCTCTGCACCTCCGAAGCTAGTGGAGCGGAGGAAGCGAGAGCCCCGGGCGGGCGGCTCACGTCCCTTTTACAGGCAGGCACAAACAAGTCAGGGGCGTTTCACCGCTACAGCGCTTGCATTGGTCAATATCTAAGTTCAGATATTCGACATTCCCTGATTGGATCCCGCCACAATTTGAACATCCCGTCTTCCCTGCCCCAATGTCGAGCCACATGGCTGACCCCACCACACACGTAGTGCCCCCAAGTGCATGTACAGAAGCAGA
Source organism: Mungos mungo (assembly GCA_004023785.1). NCBI lineage: Eukaryota > Metazoa > Chordata > Mammalia > Carnivora > Herpestidae > Mungos > Mungos mungo. The sequence continues at coordinate 7,607 of PISW01017153.1, forward strand.
ACAAGCAGGTCAGGTTAAGTTTTAACTTTTGCTGTTACAGAATTAGCACAGACCACCTAAGTTTCAGTTTGTCCAGGTCTAATTCTAAGGCTTCGGGTCTCTCAAAAGAGGTCTTGATTCTTATGGCCGGATTTGCGACTCGCTTGAATAGTATCCATAGACTGCGAGGAGGAGGCGGACTTACAGAGGCTGAGCTGTAAGAAGGCTGTGCTGCTGGTCAGTCCACACAAGCCATGAGCGCTAGACTTCCAACCACGATCTGGGAAAGAAAAAAGATGCATTACTAGCAGAGGGAAAGCTGTCTCTTGGGCCACTTAAGTGTAGCGAGTCTCCAAGGTGCTGCCGCAGTCACCTTCATGGGTTAATAAGTGACCTCTCTATGGGTTACTTCGAAGGTTCTCCCTCATGTCTGTCCTCTTGCCTAAATGTCGACCTTGTGTTTCTGGGTGCTTGCTGGGCATTTCCCTTTCCACCTCCATATCTCAGACACACTCTCCCTATGCCCTCTACATAACCTGTCTCGCCTACATAGTTTCCAAGCAAAAGATAACCTTCAACCTGACATCTCTGTAAATTCTATTGATAAAACCCCCATTCTTTATTAAGTGACTCATACTTGGCCTGTTGGGGGACTTATGGTCCATTGAGGGTCCAAGCAACTTGGAAGCAAGTAGTCGGCTCCACTGTCTACCAGTGGGCTCACAGTCGGCCAACTAGGTCTCTCCTAAGAGAGTTTTGATCCTTACATCCATATATACAGAGGACGCAGGTTTCAGCCACCATATTCCTACCAGATACAGTAAAGAAATATGAAACTTGTTGGGTTTTGGTCCCCTTCACATGTTGGAGAAGTAATAGTGGCTACAAAATGACTCTTCTGTAGCACTATAGAGGGAGAAAAAAGTAATACTGAGGAAGCATTAATGGATTTAGTTTCATGTAACAAAGCACAGTAGTGACTATAATTAGAAGAAGAAAAATCGTATGTCTCACAGAGCAAAGCAAAGTGAAACTATTACTTCTCTTATCTCTGGATAGTCAGGGGTGACAGCGTCCTGGATGTCTTGTAAGAGAGGACAAAGCTAATTTCAGAGGGACATTTCAACACATCTAGAGATGATCTGGATTATAATATGTTATGTACAGACTATATCTTCTCAGCCCAGGAAATACATGTCTATTGAAAAAACAGGAGATGGGGCTTAATCCATAGAAATATTTCTCTATGTTCCTAAGGGAAATGTGAAAACGCAGACACACTATTTCTCCAAGTTCTGTGAAGAAGAGGGAGAGGGAAATAACCTCTTAGCTGTTGATAGAGGAGAAATCACTGCCATTTCCCTTTACACATTTGGCTAGTGTCACTAACATATGGCTCTTTTTCCAACACCTGTGGCATTTCCCAATGCTCCTCTCCGCGCATTTTCACAACCCAGAGTCTTTCTTCTTCTTTTTTTTAATTTATAATGTTTTTTTCTTAACATTTATTCATTCTTGAGAGAGAGAGAGAGAGAGAGAGAGAGAGAGAGGGAGATTGCAGATGGGGGAGGGGCAGAGAGAGAGGGAGACACAGAATTCGAAGCAGGCTCCAGGCTCTGAGCTGTCAGCACAGAGCCTGACGGGGGGGGGGGGATCAAACCCACGAATGGAAAGATCATGACCTGAGCCAAAGTCAGATGCTTAACCAAATGAGCCAGCCAGGTGCCCTGAAACTCAGAATCTTTCAAGGCCCTGAAGATCAAACAGAAGGGTTCTTGATCATTTTGTCTCACAGACTTTTTGTATATTTCATGAGACTTATGGGCTTCTGTGTGATGGATGCTTAAGATAACGTACAGAGGGCTTATAAGGAAAAATGATTATATTAAAATACCAATATCCAGCTTATCAAAACCCAAAATTGTTGAAGTGTTAACATAAACGTCTCTTTATTAATACATTACTGAACCAAGGTTGCCCTTGTGGCCCACAGTTGCCACAGTTTAGAAGGGGCCACACGGGTAAAAGATCCTGGGGACAAGGGCAGGCGCGCCTGCGGGGGGAGGAGAGGTCGCAGGCCCTCCCGTCGCCCCGCTTGCTGCCTGCTGGGTCAGCGGAGAGGACGCAGGGTCCGGCGGAGGACAGCTCGGGTAAGGGTGGGAGGTTGGTTCTGTGCCAGTTCCTAGGTGTCCTGAAGGCGCCGTTTAGCTGCGGGCGAGAGCCGCACCCCGGAGTTGGTCCCCAGACACCAAAGTCAGAACACCGGCTTTGATGGGCTAGGCGGTCCTCACGGACCCCGCAGTAGAGGCCCCACGTACACAGAGCCACCCGGAGCTCCTCAAAGGGATTCGTGACAGATGGAATCTTTACGTGTTTATGACTGAAGGAGTTCTCAACAGGAAGTGGGGGCGCACTGGGACGCTGTGTCAGGCAGCGCACTGCAGAGGGGTGAATAGGAGGCGAGCAGGGGGCGTCACAACATAGAACAAAGTGAGTGCTGGTCTCACACAGTATCAGACACTTTGCATGGACGGTCTCTCAAGCTTCCATGCTCGGTATCTTAGCCTTTCTTATATATTCGAAAGGAAAACACCGAGTGGAGACTGCCCCACGTGTACACACAGCATGGCAGCAGGCCGTCCCCAGAGGTTGGCTCTCCGCTAGGCCCACTGCGTGGACGCCTCGAATGGGGTGCGGGAACACGCTAGCTATAAGCCGTCCATACAGAACTGTACACCCCGATCACAAACTTGAGGCTCACGGCGGAACAGGGTTCTCAGCACTTTGATCCAGCGAGTCTTGGTTACTGAGCCGGACATCCAACAATCGAGAAGGCCAAAAGAAACTTTGCAATAAAGACACGATTCACCTCAAACCTTACCTAAAGCGTCTCAGGGACAACGGCGAGTGTGAAGCCACTGTTTCTGGATTGGTCTGGGAAACGTGAAGTCCAAGCCTGAGGCTCCTCTGTGCAAAGTGTATGAATTGTCGCCGGGCCTACAGGCAGCGAGTCCGGCGCGTGCACAGGCGGAGCTCCGGAACGTCCTCCAGGACACCCTGTGGCCGCAGGGCCCGGGTCGGCGCCGAGCGGAGCGACGGCGCAGTGAGCGGTGGGCGGGACCGGAGTGAGGTCACCGCCCCTGCTCGCGCGGTTTCCAAACAGGTCCGTCGCAGTGCTATAAATAGGCTGCGTGGCTGCAGCGAGTCATATTTCCGTAGCACTTGGGTTGTTGTGCGACAATGTCTGGCCGCGGCAAGGGCGGGAAGGGCCTGGGCAAGGGCGGCGCCAAGCGCCACCGCAAGGTGCTGCGCGACAACATCCAGGGCATTACCAAGCCCGCCATCCGGCGGCTGGCCCGGCGCGGCGGCGTCAAGCGCATCTCCGGCCTCATCTACGAGGAGACCCGCGGGGTGCTCAAGGTCTTCCTGGAGAACGTGATCCGGGACGCCGTCACCTACACGGAGCACGCCAAGCGCAAGACGGTCACGGCCATGGACGTGGTCTACGCGCTCAAGCGCCAGGGCCGCA
>PISW01017154.1:0-11113 GCA_004023785.1 Mungos mungo
GGATGACAAGGTCATATAATAATAAATATAGTAGCTGCCAAAATTTGTGTATCAGGCTCAGTTAGTGGGCTTGTGCCTGCATTTTCTAGTTCTCCAAACAATACTGTAAGGTGAATTTTAAAATTTCTATTGCCAGTGAAGAAACTGAGGCTAAAATCACTGCTACCCATCAAATGCCATGAATCCAATAATTATGAGACTGCGGATATGAGTCCTCTTCTGTTCATTCCAGTAGGCGGTAGAATGTTGTGTGCTGGGCATGGGTTAGCTTCTCAACTCTTGGACTCAGAGCAAACTGCTTGGGTTGGGTTCTAACCAGCTCTGTGACTTCCTGTGACTTTTAAATGTCTTTGGCCCTTGGGGGGCCTGGGAGGCTCAGTTAGTTAAGCATCCAACTCTTGGTTTCAGCTCAGGTCACGATCTTATGGTTTGTGAGTTCAAGCCCCACATTGGGCTCCAAACTGACAGTTTGGGCACCTGCTTGGGATTTTCTCTCTCTCTCCTCATCTCTCTATCCCTACCACTCTCTCTCTCTCAAAAACTAACTAAATAAACAAACAAAATAAAAAATGTTTCTAGCCTTCCTTTTTTACATGTACAAAGTGGGAAAAAAACTTCATTATGTATATCATTTGTGAGGTGATGCGTGTATAGAAACACTGCCTACCAAATAGCAATTATTCAGTAAGTGTAAGGGGTCAGAGAAAAATTAAGCTCTTAATTTACATTTATCCAATGACTGGAAGTGGTAACTGAGACTTTGGAAGCCTTCATGAGTAGAAACAGGAAAAACTGCTCTCTCAAAATTGTAGCATTTTTTTCCACTCAGAAGAGAGAGAGAATATATATATATGTGTATATATGTGTATATATATATGTGTATATGTGTATATATATATATGAAGTGCTTCTTTTTCTTCCTCAAATCTGTATAAAACAGGGTATATTCAAAACTCAAATATTTAGTCATTGTTCTTGAGGAAATTGTAAGAATTACTGTTACTCTAAGTGTTGATGTTAAATGACAAGTGAAGTGTTCCAGTTATATAATTGATATGTTTATAACAGCCAGAATAAAAACTACTCTGGTATAGCATAATCCACTCCCATGTAAGGTAAAAGTAGGGACTTTTTTTTAATAAAATGCTTTTCATAATTCCTGAACAATTGGTTCTGGATTGGAGGGAGGTTTTTGTGATCTGCTTAATATCCCTGTGTGGATGGAGATTCCCTAGAGAAACACTTCTGGTTTTATGCCCCATTATCTTTTCTAGTGGTTGATGTGAAGGGGTCAGAATTAAGATGTGTGCATTAGTACGGTCTTCTCATTTCTTTGGAGATCTGCTACCTGCAGAGAGAATTTGTTTTAGTCAGCTCTTGGTCATGAATTATAGCAAGACCTTACTTCTCAGGTAAAAATTATTTCATCCTAAAGTAAACCATATTCTCCAAAGTTAATATGATCAGTGAAAATAACCATGTTTTTCTTTACTAGTTTGACTCCTAGTTAGTATGTTATTATTGGGCCCTTTAAAAATCCAATACACCTCAATATTATTTGATTTAATTTTTTCACATCCAAATTATGGACACATAATATTAGGTGAATGACAGTTTAAGTAATATTTGGTATGTCTATGATAGGCTAATTTGTACTTATTAAAGCTATATTTTGGGGCACCTGCGTGGCTCAGTCAATTAAGCATCTGAGTTTGACTCAGGTCACGATCTCATGGCTTGTGGGTTTGAGCCCCGCATCTGACTTTGTGCTGACAGCTCAGAGCCTGGAGCCTGCTCTGGATTCTGTGCCTGCCTCCCTCCCTGTGCCTCCCCTGTGCTCGCTCGCTCTCTCTCTCTCTCTCTCTCTCTCTCTCTCTCTCTTCTCTCTCAAAAATAAATAAAACACAAAATTTTTAAATAAAAAATTACATTTTAAGGTTCACTTGGGCGCCTCAGTTGGTTAAGCATCGAACTGAATTTCAGTTCATGTCGTGATCTCCTGGTTCGTGGGTTCAAACTCCACATCATGCTCTGCACTGACAGCACAGATCCTGCTTGGGATTCTCTCTCTCCCTCTTCCTGCGCCCCTCCCTACTCTTAGAATAAATAAATAAATGGAAAAAGAACTATATTTAACTTTTTAATATTAAGTGGAAAGTGTTACTCTAAATTTATAGTTACTGTAATTAATTGATCACCCTGTCTCAAACATATTGAAATCTGGCATAAAGCAAAGTGAATGCATACACTGAGTCAATAGAAAGGAAGGAGAAAACCCAGATGATAGCAGAGGTCCTGAAAACGGTTATGATGAACAAGGCCTGAGCCCATATGGCTCATGGAAAGATCCGACAGCGACAGTCAGAACACCTGGATAACTTTGAGGAGACAAAATCTCAAACCCTCGTTGGTGTGGGTGCTAGTACTGAGTACCTACAGTCATCCTTAAAGTGCTCCCAGCGAAAACCCAAGGGTAGCGGCAAAGAAGCTAAATGAGCCCGTCTTCCACTTCAGGCTTGCTCATGGTTCCAGGCCTTTGCTTTCCTTATGCCATTGTGTTGGGCAGTCTACGTCAGACATGGCCCGCCTTAGCCCTCACAGCCTTGGGTCTTTCCTTAAACATTTTTTCAGTGCGGTCTCCTGGCCACTCTACTTAGATCTGTGGACTCCATCTCCATCAGACATTTCCTATGTCCTTTCCCAGATTTATTTTATGTTTTTCCATTTATTTTTATTATGATCAAACATGTTCTATTCTTTACTGTGCATGTCATTTATTTCCTGTTTCCTACACTGGAAAACAACAACAAAAAACAAACAAAAACCACAATAAAACAAGTCTCACGGAAGCAAGGATTTTTGTTGATTTGGCTGACAGTGCACAGGGCAGTGGCTGACACTGACGAGGTGTTTACTGAACACTTGATATTGTTATTAATTTTGTTATCAAAAATAATTTCAACCACAGAACAAAAAGTTGAGGCAATATACAAAATGAGTTGTACAAAATACATCTTGCCTCCTTTTAGAAGAAAATAGGGGAAAAAACCTGAAATAGTGAATATGTTGAAAAAGAGCCTCTCAGTGTTTATTTCCAAAATAACAATATACAAGGAGCCTGGCTGGCTCCGTGGGAAGAGTATGTGACTTTTGATCTCAGGGTCATGAGTTTGAGCCCCATGCTGGGTGCAGAAATTACTAAAAACAAAAACAAAAACAAAAACCTTAAAATTTGGGGGCACCTGGGCGGCTCAGTTGGTTGAGCATCCAACTTGCTCAGGTCATGATCTCACTGCTCCTGGGTTTGAGCCCTGCATCAGGCTCTGTGCTGACAGAGCAGAGACTAGAGCCTGCTTTGGATTCGATGGTCCCCTTCTCTCTGCCCTTCCCATGCTCATGCTCTGTCTCTCTCTGTTTCTCAATAATAAATAAATGTTAAGAAATAAAAAAATAATAAAACAACAATATGTATAAAGATAAAATAGAATCAAAATAACAGTAGGGTTGATAATTAAAGTTGTAACAATAATGACTATTCTCTGGTTTTAATCTTTGCAATATTTACCACTTTTCTTTAACTAATTGCACTGACTAAGATCTGTAGTACACTCTTGACAGGTTTGGCAGAGAAGAACATTCTTATTTTATTCACAGTATTATGAATTTTCAGAATTACACGACAAAAATGCATTTGTTGTACTTTATGCTTTTGTTTATTTTTAACAGATTAAGAAAATTTTACCTAGTTTTGCTGAGAGTTTTGTCTTTGGGTCTATTTTTATTGTCATTAATGGGCATTTAATGTTTCCAAAATTTACTGAGATATAATCATCATATTCTTTCCTATCCTGTTGCTGGTTTAAATTGCCTAGATTAATTTTACATCATTTATCATCCAGGCGCTCCTTAAATAAATTTACCATAATCATGATGGATTATCATTTTTGTGTATCTTTGATTTAACTTATATTTTTCTGACTCTAATTTTTTTTAATGATAGTTTATTGTCAAATTAGTTTCCATATAACACCACGTGCTTCTCTGACTCTAATTTTTATATTCACATTAGAGAGATGGACCCATAGTTATTATTTTTTGTGATATGCTTATAAAATTTGGAGAACAGATCTCAGAAAAATAATCAGAAAGTGTTTCCTTTTCCTGTTTTGATTTTGTATCTTGAGTAATTGATTCCCTACTACGGTTCATAAGAATTTATCTGGGAAAATCTCTAGGCATTAAGTTTTCTGTATGAGCATGTTTTAAATGAAAGATTGTTTATTTTGAAGTGATTTCAGTGTTTCTAAATTCAAATGCCTTTTAGTTTTTTAAATATAATACCAAAATAATTTTTTCAATGAAAAACTTTAAGGCATTTAGCAAGTTTGTTGTTAAAATTCAAATGGAAGCCAATTAAATTTTACAAAAGTTAATTTCGGGAGCAAAAGCCAGTCACCATAGGTAAGATATCCAGCCTGTGTGCAAGTTAGACTCCAATAAATCAGTCTGTAATATCACTTGTCTCTACTTTTAAAACTTTTTTTTTCCCCTTTCAAACAGGTTCTACTACATCAAAAGTGCAAATCCTGAGAGTCTTGGGGTAAGAAACTTGAATCAATAAAATTGGTAATTTTCACCCATGCAATCTTTGAACACATGAGAGAGAAATATTTCATTTTATTTTTAGTTCTACCTGTATAAACCACCCAATTGCCCTGCTCTGCTTTTCCCAATGGTGATATCTTACAGTGTCATCAAACCCTGCAAGGTTTGAAACTTCAATAGACTCACAAAAATGAGAGAATACATACCATCAGGTCAGCAACAAACTTTTTTTTATGATTACTTTTATTTCTAACTCCACAGATCCAGGTTGATGATGGTCATATAAGAACTTTTAAAGACTGCTAAGGTGAAAGTTTGGCACAGAATACCCACATAACTTCAAGGTATGTTTTTTAATGTAAAGCAATATTCGACATCAGAATGAACTTGGTCAACAGATATTAGTTAACTACCCAATGCATAAAAGTAATAAGCATTGAATGAACTAATCATTTTAAAACTTGAATGCACATCAACAAACTACATAAGTTTTTTTCATAAATCACTATCAATAATTTCTAATTATGCCTATTTATATGTATTTATATTTTACATGGTTTTCCATGATTTGGTTGTTCTCAAGTTTAACAATTCTAAATATATATGATGTTGGAAGCATAAAAGAAAATTACTTTTTTTTGTATTCTGTTTCCTCCGTCTAGGTTTAAGTGGGACTCATTGAAATTGAAAAGCTTCAAGCCATTCTCACTGGTGGCCACTAAAATGGAGTCATGTGAAGACAATATATATATATATATGTATATATATATATATATATATATATATACACACACACACATATATGTATGTGTGTATATATATATGTGTATATATATGTTACTGTCTTTAGAGTAATCAATTAAGAACATAATACAGAAAGTCTTCTAATTGATTTTTCCCTCACTACCACACCTTCAGGACATATGTAATAATACAAAGTGATATATTATACAGTTTTACATACTCTATTAGGTAAATAATTGTCCACTACTCTAGAAATTGTATCATAATAATGTGGGATATTATTAGCTAACAACAAGTTTACCTCTTTCTTATTGTACTACAAAGAATAAAATTAGTAAGAAAAATTTAAAAGGCTATGATCATATTAACAAAATTTAGCCTCATCAATTATGGCTATCGAATATTGAGTAGAATGTCATTAGATCTTTGGGGAAGGGATACACTATATACTATACATATATAGTATATACAATATAGTACTATATATTCCTGTGGAAGCTGAGTATACTATATATAGCTATAGAACCCCTAAGGTCTGTCTGCAGTGGTGTGTAGGTATGGATATTATTAGATTTTAATGTCAAGTTATAAAATCAGTTTTGTGCAATAGTCCCTGGAAGAATATTCAATGTAAGAAGGCATGAATCTTGAGATTACAATTTTGGTGAATTCCCAATTGTACAAGCAGACACAGAAAAGAAAACTAGAAGAAAAGGCTGCTAGAAATTTAGTAGAAAAATGGAGTATGTGGCCAGAGAATTCCAAGGAGCAGAAAGCTTCCAGGAAGAAATAAATGAGTTCTAAAGAAAAGAGGCATTTGGCAAGTAAAACAGATTGATATATACTGGATTTGACAATGAGAAAGTAATATTTGCCAGAGTATTTACAATGGAGTAGGGATACTGATAATTCTGTAGGTAAAAAACTAGGAGGCTGAAGGAAGTATTTCATGATGGTCATAATTTTCTCCATGAACTATGAAGAAAGAAGTCATTTTGCTAAAAATAAGGATAAGGCAGAAAAGGGAGGGAGAGTCATGCCAAAGATTTGGATTGGCCACAAGAGTCATAAGACACAGACATGACATGGACTTGTCAACCTTTAACCTCTACATAAATTTGGATATTACCTTGTCTTACATGTAGGTTGCTTGTTTTCTCATCTTTTATCCCATTGCTACCACCGTTTCTTATATCTATAATGCACTCTCATTTATGTCCAAAGATCAAATCTTATCTACAGGTAAGTAATTGATATTCTTCAGAAAACATTTCTGATTCCCTCCCAACAAGATGAAATATTACCTTCCCAGGAACTTTAATAACAATGATCTCCATGCCGTTGCAGACTCTGTTTATACCCATGGAAAATTTGAAGTATCAAAACAGAAATATGATTGATATCTTATCTTTGTATGCTCTTGCAACTGGGAGCAACTACATCTTGCTTTTAGAAATGGACTGCTCCTGGGACCCCTGGTTGGCTCGGTCTGTTAAATGTCTGACCTTGGCTCAGGTTGTGATCTTGTGGTCCTTGAGTTCAAGACCTGTATCAGGCTCTGTGCTAAAAGCTCAGGGTCTTCAGTCTGCTTGGGATCCTATGTCTCCCTCTCTGTCTGCCCCTCCCCTACTCACATTCTGTCTCTCTCACTCACAAAACAAATAAATATTGAAAGGAAGGAAGGAAGGAAGGAAGGAACAAAGAAAGAAAGAAAGAAAGAAAGAAATAAAGAAAGAAAGAAAGAAAGAAAGAAAGAAAGAAAGAAAGAAAGAAAGAGCCCCCTCCATTTCTAGGATGCAAATGTTAAAAAATTTTTTTTGAAATGCTGTCATAGCTCAGGAATCATCACCATGGCCTAAATGTAAAAGTAAAGATAATCAAAGGGTATATGTTCTCAAGCTCAAAAAAGTAAAAGGAGGATAGATGTGAAAGAATGCAATGGAGAAAGGAAGAAAAATGTGAATATTACTGAGCATGAGGCATTTCCCATTTCAGTTTTAAAGCTCTCCTATAGATTCCACTGCTACTTTTAAAATTTAGAGGAAATAGAACTCAAAACTTGAGAACATTGTCTGGAATGGGAAATATGAATATAGAAAATATTATCATATAAATATAGAAAATATTATCATATAATTATATATCATATCATATATATTTATATTAACATATAATATATAATATGCCAATGCTCTGATTTAGAAGAACTCCTTAAATTACTTGTGCAAAATTTAAGAAGAGGCTGCAAAATAATAACTAAATGGCTTTCTCTTGAATGACTGACTGTGTAAGAGAAGTGGAGGGCTGGGTTTAGTATCTGAGGGAAAAAGAAAGACAAAAATGTTGATCACACATCTCACGTTGTAGAATGGCAGAAGGTTTGCAGAAGTGGTGATATCTAATACGGTCTATTAAGACCCCTGCTCCACCCGGCATTACTTTCTCAATTCTTTCTACAAAATATTAAGTAAAAGTTCCCGATATGCAGTCTTCTGCAGTATTATGAAACTGAGTAGTGACAGAGCTGTAAAGATAAATAAGATCATCAAAATGTATGTCTCAACTGGGGTGTGTGTCAGGGAGATTACCTGGAAAGAAGAATGAGTTTCTGAGTCCCTGGAGACAAGCAATGACAGAGTGGCTGAGGCCGTGGTCTAACCTTTAGAAACATATGAGAGGGAAGTATGGGACATCAGCTTCAGGAACCTTTTTCTAAATGCAAAGGGATTCTTAAAAGAAGAAGAGATAGACTCTGGGATTTATAAAACCCAAATAATGATAATAACAGGCCCTTAAGTGGGGATGTTATATTTTTTGTATTGATGCTGGAATATATTGTCACAAAATTATTAGCTTAAAATAACATAAATTTCTTATCTTACAGTTTTTGCAATCAGAAGTCTCAGTAGTTCTCACTGGTTAAAATTATATGTCAGCAAACTGGGTGATTTGGAAGAAATCACAAATTCCTAGAAACTAACAAACTAACAAAACTGAAAGAGGAAGAACAGAAAATTTGAACAGACCCATAACAAGCAAAGACATCGAATCCGTAATCAAAAATCTCACAATAAACAAGAGTTCTGGGCCAGATGGCTTCCCAGGGGAATTATAGTAGACATTGAAAGAAGAGTTAATACCTATTCTTCTCAAACTGTTCCAAACCTTATAAATAGAAGGAAAACTTCCAAGCTCATTCTACGAGGTTGATGTTACCTTGATTCTCAAATCAGACAAAACCCTGCTAAGAGAAAAATTACATGTCAGTATCCCTAATGAACATGGGTGCAAAAATTTCAACAAAATACTAGCATTTTGAATCCAACAGTACATTTAAAAAAAAAAAAAAACATTCACCACGATCAAGCGGGGAGTATCCCTGGGCTTCACGGGTGGTTTAATATTTGCAAATCAATCAACATATTACATTACATTAATAAAAGAAAGGATAAAAACTATATGATCCTGTCAATAGATGCAGAGAAAGCATTTTACCAAACTCAGGATGGATTCTTGATAAAAATCCTCAACAAAGTAGAAATAGATGGAACATACATCAAAATCATAAGGCCATAATATACGAAAGACCCATGGCTAATATCATCTTCAATGGAGAAAAACTGAAAGCCTTTCCTCTCTTGTCAGGAAGAAGTCAAGGAGTCCATGTTCACCATTACTATTTAACACAGTACTGCAAGTCTTAGCCTCAGCAATCAGACAACACAAAGCAATAAAAGACATCCAAATTGGCAAGGAAGAAGTCAAACTTGCACTATCTGCAGATGACATGATACTCTACATAGAAAATCCAAAAGATACCACCAAATAATTGTTAGAACTAATACATGAAATCAGCAAAGTTGCAGGATATAAAATCAATATGCAGAAACCAGTTGTATTTCTATACACCAATAATGAAGACGTAGAGAAATAAATCAAGGAATTGATCCAATTTATGATGCCACCAAAAACAATAAGATACCTAGAAATATACCTAACTGGTGAGGTAAAAGATCTACACTCTGAAAACTATCGAACACTTATGAAAGAAAAGGACACAAAGAAATGGAAAAGCATTCCATGCTCATGGAGTGGAAGAACAAACATTGTTAAAATATCTATACTACCCAAAGCAATCTACACATTTAATGCAAAGCCCATCAAAATACCACCAGCATTTTGCACAGAGCTAGAACAAACAATCCGAACATGTGTATGGAAACACAAAATACCCTGAATAACCGAAGCAATCCTAGAAAAAAATACTGGAGGCATCATGATTCCAGATTTCAAATTATATTACAAAGTTGTAGTCATCAAGACTATATGTGGAACAGAATAGAAAACCCAGAAATGGACCCACAACCAAATGGTCAACTAATCTTTCACAAAGCAGGAAAGGATATCCAATGGAAAAAGCACTCTCATCAATAATCTGTGACATGCAGAAGAATGAAAAAGGATCACTTTCCTACACCATTCGCAAAAATAAATTCAAAATGTATGAAAGACCTAACTGTGAGACAGAAAACCATCAAAATCCTAGAGATGAACACAGACAGCACCCTCGTTGACCTCGGCTGGAGCAACTTCTTACTAGACACATTGCTGAAGGCAAGGGTAACAAAAGCAAACAAGAACTATTGGGATTTCATCAAGATAGAAAGCTTCTGTACAGGGAAGCAAACAATCAACAAAACTAATATGGGATGGGACAAAACATTTGAAATGACATATCTGATAAAGGGTTGGTATCCAAAATCTATAAAGAACTTAGCAAACTCAACACCCAAAAATCAAACAACCCTGTAAAGAAATGGACAGAAGACATGAATAGACATTTTTCCAAAGAAGATATTAAGATAGCTAACAGACACATAGAAAGATGCTTAACATCACTCATCATTAAGGTAATACAAATCAGAATCACAATGAGAGGCTATCTCGCATGTGTCAGAATGGCTAAAGTTAACACAAGAAACAGCAGAATGTTGGCAAGGATGTAGAGAAACAGGAACCCTCTTGCCCTGTTGGTGAGAAGGCTAACTGGTGCAGCGAGCATTATGGAGGTTCCTCAAAAAACTGAAAATAGAACTACCTGTGATCTAACAATTGCACTATTAGCAATTTACTCAAAGGAGAGAAAAATATAGATTCAAAAGGGCACATGCACCCCAATGCTTATAACAGCACTATTAACAATAGCCAAACTATGGAGAGAGTGCAAATGTCCATCGACTGATTAATCGATAAAGAAGAGGTGGTATATATATATATATATACAATGGAATATTACTCACCCATCAGAAACAATGAAACCTTACCACTTACAATGACATGAATGGAGCTAGAATGTATTACACTGAGTGAAATAAGTAAATCAGAGAAGGATAAATAGCACATGATTCACTCATATATGGAATTTAAGAAACAAAATATAAGAACATATCAGAAGAGGTGAAAATGAGAAAAGATGGAAAAAAACTACAAGAGACTCAATGATAGAGAACACACTGGGGGTTGTTGGAAGAAGGTGGGTAGGGGATGGACTCGATGGGCGATGAGTACTAAGGAGTGCACTTGTTGTGATGAGCATGAGGTGTTGTGTGCTACGAATCACTGAATTCTACTCCTGAAACCAATATTGCATTCTATGTAAACTAACTAAATTTTAAATTTAAAAAAATGAGAGAAATATATATACATAAATATAAAGGTATGAACAAGGGTGCATTCTGGAGAATATGTTGTATTTGTCTTTTCC
>PISW01017155.1:0-11033 GCA_004023785.1 Mungos mungo
TTATTCTTTTGTTGAAATGTATCTATTTATAATTATATACATAGTATAAATGTTAAAGATGAAATAAAAAGTCCTTGATTGCCAAATATAGTGTTTTCAGAAGCCCTTTGATAATAGATTACAATTCCATTCTTTGTATTTTTACCATCTCGGTCTTTTATCTAACCTAAAGTAAATTAAGCTAACTATTGCTTCAACAAATGAGATAAGTTGGGCCAAGTTACACTGCATATAGAAGCAATTGCTATCTCATAATAATATGTGGGCTGCATTATCTTTTTTCTCATTGTTGATATGGTAACTGAATCCTTTGATTCTTCAAATTTATCAGCAGCCAATTTTTAAAATATTAAATGATAAGAAAAAATACCTATTTAACTATATACATCTGAACTCTGATTAGGAGAAGGATAATTCTATATCTATTCAGAATTACAACCTGGAATGGAAAATACAAGTTATTTATTATTTTATTTCAATATAGAAACATTGAATTAAGTAAACTGTAATATAGATGTTTCCTTTCCTCTTTGTTTTGCCTCTGTTCCTAGTGGTGTTTATAATCTGGGAATTTGGCACACTTCTATACCCTTTTTCTATCCCAAACTCCAGCCACATTTCCTTCCAGGATATACTGAAAAAAACCTCTAACAATAGGAAATAAAAACTTACCCAGTCCTCTCCTATCAAATGGAAATAACAGAAAAAAAGAATTAAGTCGTCTGAGAGTTTACAATTACACTCATTTCTTTAAAGGAACATTTCATAGTGTTCCTTCTAAGAAGACACAATTGCGTTTGATAATTACCATCTTACTTGGTCAATAATAACAATTTAAGAATCAGAAAAATAAAACTCAAGTACTGGAAAATACCAACAACAACAACAACAAAACCCTCCTAGAACATGTAAACTGCTGAAAATTTTCCCTCATTATTTTTATTATTTTTTAATGTTTATTTATTTTTGAGACAGAAAGAGTGAACAGGGGAAGGGAAGGGGGGCAGAGGATCTGAAGTGGGCTCTGTGCTAACAGCAGAGAGCCCAATGTAGGGCTTGAACCCAGGAACCATGAGATTATGATCTGAGCTAAAGTCAGATGCTAACCTACTGAACAACACAGGGGCCCCTCCCTTATTATTTTTTAAAGATAAAAGTTATCATTCTTATATTACCTGTGATAATCTAAAATGGCTTGAAAACTTCCTGTTGCACAGAAGGAGAACTGGCCTAAATACCATTCTCAAGCTTATTATTTTTCAAATTCATAGTTCAGAGAAGCCTGTGAAAAACAGTTTAAAAAAATAGCCTACAGAGGCAGAAGACTTTATTATCTGACATGGGTTAAAAGCTTAACATATTAGCAACATGATTTGGGCCAGTGGTTTACCATATCTAGACACCTGTGGGTACGTACAAGTATACCACTCACTGTGGTAGGCATCTTATGTATTTTTTCTCAAATAAGTCTCATGACAACTTTATGAATTAACTATAGCATTCTTTATTTATAGATAAACAGACTATTTTGGAGAAATCAAAGTAATTTTACTCATAATCAAAGACTACCCCAGTAGCAAGGGCAGCATTTGAAATTAATTGGTCTAGCACCATAGCCCATTCATATATATTTGTTACATTGCATCACTCTATTAAAAATGATCTGTTTATAAATAAAATTATCCTTGGATTATGTTCAAGAAATTTTAACAGTTACTATTCATTATTCCACGAAGAAATATAGGGATCAAAAATTTGGCAATGGAAGTTTTCCAGCATCTACCTATTGACCCCCACACAGTGTCCTTCCCACCAACAATTTCTCTAATGTAACCCTTTAATGGCAGATTATATGCCTTGAGAACATTTTACATAATGGGTGCAGGAAAGTTGCATTATCTTTCTTTATAAGAATTATGGAGTTTACTACATAGAGGTAAGGCTAATCTTTAGAATTGGTCTATTTCTACTTCAAGACACTTTAAAGAGAAGGAAGTACAAATTCAGGTCTCAAATTATTTGAAAGAAAGCAAAAAGAGAGTGCAGGCTGCCTTCTGATCCTGTTACATGAAATATTAGAAATCACTTTTCAAAAAAAGTTCAAAGCAAATATGGCAAGAAGCTGATATCCAGGTTAGTTGAATGTACAAGCTGGATATTCTCTATCGTTAAAATTCAAAGTCTAATTAATAAAATGTGATTAATAGTATCCTTATAGTTAACAAACTCCCTTTCCCCATTCTCTTCTCCCTGCTTTTAAGTTGACTAATTAGATCTATATACTTTCTATCTAAGAAACCTAACAAGGCATTCAATAAATTTTAGCTCCTTTCACACCACACAATTTAGGATTAAATAACATACACACGTTTTACTTCTTATGTAATCTTTTTGAAAAAAAGTATCACTACAAATACATTATTGTATACTTGACCACTTATCTATACCAAGTTAGATTTCAAATTTTCTTACTGATGTTATCTTATTTACTCACATGTTCACATCTTTATTCAGTCATTCATTACGTATGTAGCCCATTACTTGGGATTTAGTCCTTAATTATAGTTTATGTTAGATTAACACATTTGCTTATACATTTCTCAACCATTTATCTTTTCTGACATAACAATTCATTTAACTGGCAATTTGAAGGTTATTTCATATATAACAAAACAATTCTGGATCTAGCTTGAAAAGCTGTCTTTCAGCATTGTGGTAAGTAAACTAGTGGTAGATGCATATAATAGCTTAGTAACCAAATTCTGTTTAAGAGCCAAAGTGCAGGAAGTATTATAATAAAAATTTCACATTTTCCTTATGCAGTGTTCAGAAACACTGCAGGAAGTCTATCTACATAATAAATACACTGGAAGTCTGAAGATGGACAGTAGAACCAAATGTTTACCGAGCAAGTCACTATATTAGAAAAAAAACAAATGAACAAACAGCATCATGAATAAAGAACTTGATGTTGATGTGTTTTCTCCAACACAATGCTACCTCTTTTATTTTATTGCGAACACTTCTATAAAACATACTAAAAAAATAAAGATTTCAAGAAGTTTCTATCTTGTGATAATTCCTATAAAAGTCAGTTGCAAATCCTGTCAGAAAATCTGTTTATTCTTAGGGATCATTCGATAGACATTATATGACTTTCAACATTGGATATTGGAAGAAAACCTGAAAATATGCGTAAAGTTTTAAAATTTAATTTTTTTTCCAAAAAATTTGAATCTTTGTGATCCATTAGTTGGTAGCCTTAAAACCTGATGCAAAATTACATTGTTTCCATTTTATAAAAAATATATAGATATATATATCTATATACATCTCCCTATTTTTGGGGAAAAGACATTTTATGTGGTACTAATTTTAATTTATATGGAAACCCAGAAACTTCTTTTGATTTAACCTAAGTTGACAGAACTGTCTATACTAATAATTAAATTCTTATTTTGCATTTCAAAAATATATTTAATTTTTAAGTCACTTTCACCAGCTCTAATATGGTTAGCAGATATACCTCTAACTTACATAATTTTATAGAGCCAGAAAACTGATTTTTTAAAGGTTGACAGCTATTAAATCAGGACTTAAAGCAATGAAGACAGTCAGAGCTTTTATCCTAAAGACCTTACTTTAATTAATCAGGTCACCTATCACCTTGACAAGTGAAACGTGTCTTCAGAGGAAAGACCCAGAGTTTATAGTTTTATAGAGTGATTATGAGCATGATTTTGATCTAGAGACATTTACAGGGGCTAAGTTACAAGATAAAGACTACCTTTTAAAGACCAGCTAAAGTTAATTTATAGAAGTTGAAAGATGATTAATAATGCTGCGACAGGAAACACGAGAAAGAAAATGTTTTCTGGAACTCTTTTCTCCTGTTCTCCAGGATTGGGTCAAAGGTAGGATGTGCCCAGATGCAGTCCCATGCAAATCAGTTATATCCTGTTTCTGCCCCTGCCACCATCTGTTCCCTCTTCTGGAGTTAACTGCACAGTTTTGGGAAGAAAGACTTTCAAAGATGACGAGATAGGAAACAAAGTCATGAATTTGTCTTTAATGTGGGAAACAAAAGCAAAATAAAAAATTAAATTTTCTTACTACATACAACCCATTGACAAGTCCTTGAAACAAGGCAGAGTGACCTTCCTCTAGGAACTCAGCTACCTCAATGTTAATACTTTGCTCAGAGGAAAAGGCAATCTCAGCTTAACATTATCTCACCCCTCAGGATCTTGTAAGTCTATTTTGACATGCAAAAATTCCTTTGCAAAGTTCTTTTATTTCTAACCCCCAAGATACCAGTTAGCAATCATCCTCCAAGCATATGGCCCCCTGATACACATCTGAAAGATCTCATGACAAGACTTTACTAGACAGCAATAAATTATCTTTCCTAACAAAAGCTAGCCCCCTCAAGGTCCTGGCAACCTTACTTCTAAAATTCCTTGGAGACTTCAATATCCCTAACCACCTCCAAACTTGAAAGTATGTAATCAGTCACCCATCCATCACAACCCCACTACAGCTCTTTCTGCCCATGGGTCCTGGCCTTGAGCTTTAATAAAACCACCTTTTTTACACCAAAGATGTCTCAAGAATGTTTCCTTGACCATTCATTCCAAATCCTACATGTCCATATCAGTCTTTACCCACTATAGAAGCACATGGTAGTTTTCTCAATTGTTTTATTTTCAGAGAGCAAATGCACAGTAAGATGGAATTACACTAATAAGAATAGAATGCATAAACTTATCTTGTTTTGTAAAACAAAATATTAAGGGGGTTTTAGGGTTGTGAAACCACTCTGTATGATATTATAATGGTGAATACCTGTGCTTATACATTGGTCCAAATCAAAGAATATAACAACACCAGGAGTGAAGCTTAGTGTAAACTATGGACTTGGGGTGATAATAGTGTGTCAATGTAGGTTTATCAATGGTAACAAAGGTACTCCTCAGTGGTGGTCACTGACAATATGGGAGGTCATAAATGAGTAGGAACAGGGGCTACATTAGATATTTCAGTGCCTTCTTCTCAATTCTGTGCTGAACCTAATGCTGCTTGAAAAAAATAAAATCTGTTTAAAAATGTTAAAAAGTACTTTGTAAAATAATTGTCTACTCTAAAAAAGTAATCTATCTTCACTACTTAATGTAAGTAGTGCCATTATTTTTAAAATATAATTTCACATCAAGGATTGACTAAAGCAACACGTTTTCCAAAAACGGGTAAAGTTTAAAAACACAGAGTATAAAGTAAATATCAGGTGTATCTGAGTAAAATGTATAACTGACACAATACAAATAAACATGTGCATCAACATAGAGTCTACATTTGAGTAAATATATGCATTGTATTCTTGGAAGTTTTATAATATTTATCCGTTATTTTTAAAGTTTATTTATTTATTTTGAGAGAGAGAGGGAGATAGGAACATGAATAGGGAGGGAGAGAGAGGGAGAAGAAGAGAGGAAATCCCAAGCAGGCTGCATGCTTAGCTCAGAGCCCAAAGTGGGGCTCAATCCCACAACCATGAGATCACGACCTGAGTCAACATCAAGTCACTCAACTGGCTGAGCCACACAGATGCCTTTGTAATATTTATCCCTCATACTAAATGAATTGATTAATGGAATCCTCAAATTATAATTGCAAAGGTTTTGCAAGTAAATTGCAAAATTTTTATTTTTGTTATTTATGACATTGTAGTATTAAAGTAACTAAACAAAGAGGCCATTGGAGTGAGGTGACTCTAATGTCTTGGTGACATAGACAAACAAACCAAAACCTAAGCTAGAGTCAATGCATTTGAATCCAAATGTACATTTAAAAGGAACCAATCACAAACATCTAACTAGTGTTTCCCAAATGCAGCAACTGATTAAATTTAATCAATCCAATAAGTTTCATGTTTTGCCTCCTCATCTTCTTTTAAAAACCTCTTCCTTAGCCCCTCACTCCGGAGTGCCCTCTCTCCTGGCTCCGTCCAATTGGAATCAATATATGGGCAAATAAGGTCTTCAAATGTTTTAACGTGCCTCAATTTACCTTTCAACTGTTCGCTCAATGTAGATTTACGGAAGTACACGTGTTGTCCAAATGCTACCCCATAAATCTGTAGTAAGTGCTTCAAATTCATTCTTGGGTTCTGTAATGGGGATGGGGATTTGGTTATTCTACATCTTTTTTAAAAAAATGTTCAAAAAAGGTAATAATTAAATAAATTTTAGTAACCATAAATATATTTTATCCCCATTTAGTAGATTAGAAATACAAAGTGTTTGAATTAAAAGAGGCCAGCAGAGCTGCATTTGTTCTCTGTGTAAGAGCCTCTTCTGGAAAGTACACCAGACTCCACAATTATCTGGAAATAAGGGGGCTATAGGGTAAGAGCTTCCACTAAACTTATCCTGATCTAGAGAATAACTACCTAAGAAAATTCTCAAAGAGAAGGCCGTATTCTACCTAGTCTGACTTCTAATCTGGCTTCCTAGAAAACTGTCTTAAATCTTCATTACTTCTCTGAACCTACCCGTCATCTGATTTCTCTAAAACTCAGCTGCCTCTTGAGACCAATAACGACCTTGCAGATCTCTTAGCAGTGACTCCCCTCTCCACAACCAACACACCATAACATCTGCCAGAAGTTTAAGTGCCCCTTTTTCATCGTTGTTGTAATTTCCAGGAAGCTGGTATGGTTTCTGTCTCTTTCTCTAGAAGACTATTCAAGTGTAGTGATCCCAGTTCTTTACTGTGATACGGTTCTTAGACATTCGCATAAGCAGCTTGTTTTCCTGTTTATAATAAACATTTAGATTCCCTTTATTCTTCTGTCTTTAAGACACCTGTTGATGCTAATTAACTTCTGTGCTCTGCTTCTTGTCCATGATTCTGTTCTGAGATTGATGCTAATTGACTCCTGTGCTGTGCTTCTTGTCCATGACTCTGACCTGAGTTTGAATCATTGATTTCTCTAAGCTTATGTGGATTATTCAAGTATTCCAATGTTTTTATATATTCATGTCTTAGATCCAGCTGTTATATCAAAATATCATAGGTTGGATGGCTTAAACAATAGAAATATCTTTCTCATGGTTCTAGAAGTGGAGAAGTCCAAGGTCAAGGTTCTGGTTCATTGGTTCCTGTTAAGAGTTCTTTTCCTGGCTTGTGGATGGCAGTCTTCTTGAAGTGTTCTCACATGATAGGGAGAGAGTAGAAGAGACTGGGAGAGGGTGGAGGAGGGTGAAAGCTCTAATATTTCCTTATAAGAGCCCTAACCTTATTATGAAGGCTTAACCCTCAAGACTTCACCTAAATATAATTATCCCCAAAGATTTCATCTCCAAATATATCACATTGAGGGTTAGGAAATTTTGGATGGGATACAAATATTCAATTCATAATGATTCATTAATTTATTATACTATAATCTCAGTTTTAAGAAAGGCGATATACCCACCTATGTTCAGCAACCATTAGCCTTGAGCTACACATTTCAGAAACATGAATCTACTTATGGTTTCTCTTGGCAAAATTGGCTGCTTATTATTGTGTCCTTTAGAATTTTGCTTCTTTTCCTCCTGCACTTATTCATTTTCTTCACCTGATCCTCACATGGATAATATCTATTCAGCCCCTCATATGGGGAACTTTTAGTTGCTGCTGTCTTCAAATCTTGCCTCTCAGACTAAAATAAATCTTCTGCTAAGAACTGTTTCATAACAATGTTTATATTTATAGCATCCAGTGCACAAACTCAATTGGTGTTTAATAAAACAATGCATGAAAGCCTATAGATACTTTTTGTTACTCCTAAAGCACAAAGGAAGAGAGCCAATGATAAAATAAAAATGTAAATAAAATTGTGGACCAGATTGTGTTGATTAGCTACCCATTAACAAATGCCCACTTCTTCCTTATCTCTTTTTTCATTTGTATGTGGTGAAATGTTTCCTGTCCAGGGAATGAATCATATTTTATCTATGTCAATCATGGAATCCCATTCTAATTTGCAAGTAATTAGCTTAAGATTGAACATATAGGGCACCTGGGTGGCTCAGACCGTTAAGTGACTGGCTTTGGCTCAGGTCATGATCTCGCAGTTCATGGTTTCAAGCTCCACGTAGGGCTCTGTGCTGACAGCTCAGAGCCTGGAGTCTGCTTCAGATTCTGTGTCTTCCTCTCTTCTGGCTCTCCCCTGCTTACACTGTCTCTCTGTGTCTCTCAAAGATAAATAAAAGACATTTTAAAAATTTTTTAAAAAAAGACTGAACATATGATACTTTTGGCATTTGAATTATTAAATAGAAGTAGGGTAGGAGGCTTCCAGGAAACATTTTCCCCCAAGTAAAACAGATAAATTAGGATAAACAGTCCTTGCTTTCTAATTAGGTCATTGTAATAAGGAAACCATGCTGAGAGGGTACATCAGATGTTTTATAACAAAAAGAAGTAATCTAAGAATATATCAGAGAAATGGACCTAGAGGCCTAATTTGCTCAACTGTTGCAATGGCTCTGGAACTTTCTATATGTTGACTATTTATTACATGAAAATGTAAATTTCTCAGTCTGCTTTAAGTCAGGTACTTCTTTCTTGAAAATAAATGGATCCTAAGTGACTCAGAAGTCTGATGACGGAGGAGCCAAGATGGCAGAGAGGAAGGGAGCTCTGTAAACTTCGTCTGCCCCATCTATCAAACTGAGAAGGACATTACTCTCATCTGCAAGAGCAGAAGGAGAAAATACAGACTCCAGAAGGAAGAGAACCTGAAGGATACCTGAGTGAGTGAGTGCGAACTGGGGAGATTGGAAAACGGACCAGCCCGAGATGGGCAGGAGAGGTGGGAGCCCCAGCCCAATGCGGGGCAAGCGTGTGGAGCCCGAGACACAAAGGGAAGAGACAGAGAGACTGAACACGCTCATAGTACTGTCT
This sequence comes from Mungos mungo, assembly GCA_004023785.1. Taxonomy (NCBI): domain Eukaryota; kingdom Metazoa; phylum Chordata; class Mammalia; order Carnivora; family Herpestidae; genus Mungos; species Mungos mungo. The sequence continues at coordinate 8,953 of PISW01017155.1, forward strand.
CTGGGGAAGAGATAAAGAACACTTAACCGTGCTTGGAGAGAGAAGCTCACTCCATAGATAATTGCTGGGTAGCCTAAATCCTGAACCCAGGTGGTGCAAGGGAAGGAACAGCTTCCAGCCCGGTGCCATCTTGGTGAGGAGTCAGCGACCGCTGCCGCGGTGGTGATAGGGGTGCTCACTTTGACCTCGGTTTTGGGAGTGGGAGCACGCACCTCATTTCCACGGTGCATCTTGCCCCCAGCATTGGCTGCGTGAAACCTGAATCCCGGGTGCCAACAAGGGAAAAATAGCCCCCACCTCTGCGTGATCCCAGCAGAGAATTGGCGGCGGTGGAGACCTGGGTGCACGCGCAGGCTGCAGGAGCTCCCAGCTCATTTCCAGCAGCTCCCGGCACCGCCTCTGGCAACAGCTGTGCACTCATTCCTCCCCCAACGCTAACACGATCCCCATTGGGGGTTGGGTCTGAGAAGGTGCTCATGCACTTCACCTCCTGCTGTGCATCGCATCTCACCTCAGGCAGGGGCAGCCAAAATCCCAGCCTGAGCCAAGGCAAACCGATCCCTCCCCCTAAGAATCCAGCCACCAAAGCAAAAGCACCATCTGTGGTAGCATAAAGAGTGCATGGACTGGAACTTTGAACCTAGGCAGGCCTGGAAAATACAACTCCACTCAACCTCGGCAAAAGGAGATCTGAGTCATTAGAGTGACTTACAGTTCCTAGTTCAGCGGAACTTGGCATGCCTCCTATCTAATCTCTGCAAACACCAAGGCAGAGACTCTGAGAGCAGCCTCCAAGACCTAACACATCAAACCACGCCTATCCACGAGGGGGAGCTGCTGGTTGCTTTTAGGGTTTTTTTGCTTTTTTTATAATTTTTTCTTCTTTTCTTCTTTTTTTACTTTTTGCCTTTTTCTGTATGTATTTATTATTATTATTACTTTTTTTACTTAAATTTTTTAAAATTTTTACTCCTTATTTTCCTTTCTCCTTTCTCCCTTTTTTTTTCTTACCTTCTTGCAATCCAGATATATTCTCCTATATCTCATCCCTACCTCTCCCCTCAACTGGTCATACACTTTTAGAATGTCCACTGTCCTTTATTGTCTCTGTCCACCCCTTTCTTTTTTTTCTTTTTCTTTTTCTTTTCTTCTCCTCTTTTCGTCTCTTTCCTCCCCATTCTCTTTATTTTCTTTCCCCCTTTTAATGTGTTTATTTGTTTGACTTGTCTGTGCGTTTGTGTGTTACTGTTCCCTCTGTGTTTGTCTGTCTGTTTTCCTTCTTAGGGCTACACCAAGAAACAAGCCAAAGTGTGCATGACAGCGAGTCCCAAATACTGCTGAGTAGGGAAATAAAATACTCAAAGGCACAACAAGAGAAACTGAGAGACACCATTAACAGACTATTTCCTGAAACGAAAGGCCCTGGAGAGTTAATAAGCCTCCTTTAACAGAGAAATATTAACAGGTGCACAGTGCTCAACGAGCTCTCTAAAGGTGACAAGAGACAGAAAACTAGCAAAAATGACAAAACGAAGTAACTCTCCCCTGAAGAACCTCCAGGAAGAAGTCACAGCCACAGAACAGCTCAAGGCAGATCTAGACAACATACCAGATCAAGAATTTAAAAAATTTGTCATAAAATTAATTGCTGGGGTTGAGAAAGCATCAAAGAATCAACTGAGACAATCACTAGGCACTTTGAAAATAGATGTGATGAGTTAAAAAAGGCTTTAGGTGAGGTGAATAACAAACTGGAGGCAGCCACCTCAAGGATTGACGAGGCAGAGAGAAGAATAGGTGAATTAGAAGATATAGTTATAGCAAAAGAGGAAGCTGAAAAAAAGAGAGAGAAATTAATCCAGGAGCAGGAAAGAAGAATTTGAGACCTGAGTGATACAATCAAGAGGAACAACATTCCTATCATAGGAATTCCTGAAGAGGAAGAGAGAGAGAAAGGGCCTGAAGGGATACTAGACCAAATTATAACTGAGAATTTCCCAAATCTGGGAAAAGAAATAGACATTCAAATTCAAGAGGCACAAAGAACCCCCTTAAGACGGAACTTGAATCGGCCTTCTGCA
>PISW01017156.1:0-11156 GCA_004023785.1 Mungos mungo
CTGCTAGGGATTTACCCAAGGGATACAGAAGTGCTGATGCATAGGAGCACATGTACCCCAATGTTCATAGCAGCAATGTCAACAATAGCCAAGCCATGGAAAGAGCCTAAATGTCCATCACCTGATGAGTGGATCAAGAAGATGTGGTATATATCCACAATGGAGTACTACATGGCAATGAGAAAGAATGACATATGGCCATTTGTAGGAAAGTGGATGGACCTCAAGGGTGTCATGCTGAGCGAAATAAGTCAGGCAGAGAAGGACAGATACCATATGTTTGCATTTAGAAATGTGGGATACACAAAGGAAGAAAGGGAAAATAGCATATGTAATGGAAGAAGGAGAATAATTTTGGCAAATGTGTTTTAGCAGAATATGAGGATCTTGGCATACTATAATTATCCTTAATCTGAAATGAAGCTTCTACAGCCTTAGCCATCAGGAATTCCACATTGTTAAACTATAGACATACAGCAGTTTGTTCCAGATACTGTGTTCTCCCTCTATTGATTACTATCATGTATTTCTGATGTATAAATGTTGGGGTTTGGAGCTGATGGACAAGAAAGAATTCTTCAGATGTCTTTGGTGCAAAAAAGCACGGGGACAGGACCCGTGGGCAGAAAGAGCTGTATTATAAGTGTGAGGGGTAACTGATGAACTACTTGGGAGTTAGGGAAGGTAAAGACAAGAGGAAGTTTCCAAAAGGACTTTCTTTTCTTTTCTTTCTTTCTCTTTTTCTTTCTTTCTTTCTTTCTTTCTTTCTTTCTTTCTTTCTTTCTTTCTTTCTTTCTTCCTTCCTTCCTTCCTTCCTTCCTTCCTTCCTTCCTTTCTTTCTTTCTTTCTTTCTTTCTTTCTTTCTTTCTTTCTTTCAGAGGTTAGAACAAGATCCAAACCTAGTTTGGACTGACCCCAAAACTTCTGATCTGATTTTTTAATTTTATTTTTATTTTTTTGAGAGAGAGAGAGAGAGCAAGAGCACTTGCACTGATGTGTGTACATAAGCAGGGGAAGGACAGAGGAAGATGGAGGGGAGAGAAGGGGAGAGAATCTTTCTCTTTTTTATTTAAATTCATGTTAATTAACATATAGTGTAGTATTGGTTTCAGGAGAAGAATTTACTGATTCTTAAATATAACATCCAGGGCTCATCCCAACAGGGCCCTCTTTAATGTCCATCACCCATTTAGTCCACCCAGCCAGTCACCTACCCTCCAGCAACCCTCAGCTTGTTCTCTATAGTTAAGAGTCTTAATCTTAAATATTAAACAGCCTTCAAGCTCAGCATGGAGCCCAAGGGGGGCAGGGAGTTCATTTCAACCAAGAAATCCTGACCTGAGCTGAAATCAAGACACTTAACCTCCAGCCACCCAGACACCCCACCAAAAGATTTCCATATGTTAAAGAAGACTTACAGGATCCTGGAGGTCTGACTTATGGTCAAGGTAAGGTTATTTGCCTCTAGCAAGGCATTAACATTAAGACAGTTGGGAGTTCCTGGAGGAATGTCACCTCTTCCTGCTTGAAGTATTTATTTGTCAATGAGCAGCAGGTTACAAGGAAATTTAATTTTATCTACATTTCCCTTTGCCTTTCTTCTCTATATCATTTCTACTTGTGTTCAATAAGTCATCCCAATTTTCTCTTGGGAATTGTACAGTGATAAATTGCCTCAAGAGATGGCAAAATTTTTATAACTTGATCAGCATGTTTATATGAAAGAATAATTATTTTGAATGAACTACACTTACCCTTTCTGATTCAAGAGTTTGGAGTGTTGTAGGCAACCAAAAGCAGAATAGTGGAACATCTGATCTCAGATCCCACCGCACTGACACTTAAGAATAAGTGAATTTCAGCAGGTTATTTTATTGGTCTAAATATGGAGATGTCATATACGATCATTTTACTCTGAATTTTATGCCAAGCAGATATGACCCAGTGCTCAATAGCTTGACGTTTATTTTGTTTAAGCAAGTTACTGAAAATGTAAGGACTCAGGTCTGAATCAAACTGACTCAATGACAGGCTTCCAGTTTCCCCTCTGACCTTGGAGGCCTAGGTGAAGGTTTCTCAGAATCATTAGACAATAGAAGGGCACACATTGCCCAAGGCAGGAGGGACCACCCTTGTAACACCCAATCAGAAAAGGCCAGCTAACCCCCTTAACATTTCTAAGAGCAGGCCTAAAGATAGAAGCTACGCCCTACGTGAGGGTCCTGGGTCCACTCTGTAATTGGTTAACACTCTAAATGTTGTGATTGGGTCTTACCAAAAGTAACAATGCATATGGTTAAAGTTACTGTCAATAATGATAGGCGATAGTGATTGGGTCACTATACCTGTGTCACAATTTCCTGTAACCCCCCTTCCCAAACCCATAAAGGCCCTACCCCACCTTTGTTTGGGGCTCTCAGCATGGATCCATTGTGCTGGTGAAGTCTATGAGACCGAGTTTAGGCCAGGCCAGCCTAAACCCATAATAAAGCCCTTTGCTTTTGCATGCGTGACTCATCTCCCTGGTGGTCTCTGGTTTTGGGGGATGATATTGAAATCTTGGGCATAACAAAAACAATACAATTTTACACAAGTGGAAATTATAATGTTATCATTTGCTACATACGACTATAGCAAATACTAATATAACGCATCATCAGTTGAAAAGATTGAAAATGCATTTAATACATCTAACCTACCAAACCTCATCACTTAGCCTAGCCTCTCATAAACATGCTCAAAACACTTCTATTTGCCTATAGTTGAGCAAAATCATCTCACACAAATCCTATTTTATAATAAAGGGTTAAATATCTCATTCAGTTTATTGAATACTGAAGGTGAAAACAGGATGGTTGTGGAGGTACAAAGTGGTTGTAAGTGTATCAGATATTCACCCTCATGATCACAGGGCTGACTAGGAGCTGCCTCCCACTGTCCCTATGCATAATCAGGACAGAGGATCCTACTGCAATCACTAGTCTGGGAAAGATCAAAATTCAAAACTCAAAGTAGTTTTTACTGAATGTGTATTGCCTTTGCATGTGGTAAGTCAAAAGATTGGAAGTCAGGGCGCCTGGGTGGCTCAGTCGGTTAAATGTCTAGCTTCAGCTCATGTCATGATCTCAGGGTTTGTGGGTTTGAGCCCCGTGTTGGACTCTGTGATGAGAGCTAGCTCAGAGCCTGGAGCCTGCTTCAGATTCTGTGTTTCCCTCTCTCTCTGACCCTCCCCTGCTCGCACTGTTTCTCTCTGTCTCTCAAAAAAAAAAAAAAAAAAAAGATTGGAAGTCAATCATCATAAATTAGGAACCAGGTGTACATAATGACGTTTCCTTTGCCAGAGTTGGACATACAGTAAACAGTAAGGAAGGAAACTAACATTTGCCTGGTAGCTTTTATGTGCCAAATGTACATATGAAAAAGATTTAAAAATTTTTTTAACGTTTGTTTATTTATTATTGACAAAGAGAGACAGAACATGAGCAGTGGAGGGGCAGAGAGAAAGACAGAATCTGAAGCAGGTTCCAGGCTCTGAGCTGTCAGCACAGAGCCCAATGTGGGCTCGAACTCAAAAACAGTGAGATCATGACCTGAGCTGAAGTTGGACTTTTAAGTGACTGAGCCACCCAGGTACCCTGCAAAAGTTTTTAAAAAATATATATTTATTTTTATTTGAGAGAGAGAGAGCATAAGTGGGAAGGAAGGGCAGAGGGAGAGAGAAAGAGAGAAAATCTTAAGCAGGTTTCCTGCTCAGTGTGGAGCCAGACACAGGGCTTGATCCCACAAACCTGGATCATGACCTGAGCTGAATCAAGAGTCAGATGCTCAACCAATTGAGGAGGCACCCCTGAAAAAGATTCTCATAATTGTGTTTTGTGAAGACCTTTTTCATTTCCATACACCTTGCCCTGAATTCACTTGTGTTTTTACTTACAACCATTTTATAATTCATTTATGATGTGAAGTGTTGGGGTTCAGAACTGATGGCCAAGAAAGAATTCTTGAGATGTTTTTGGTGTAAAAAGATGTTTTTATTATAGCATGGGGACAGGACCTGTGAGTAGAAAAAGCTGCACTGGGGTTGTGAGGAGTGACTGGTAATATAAGATTTTCTATCCTATTGGAGGAGGGTTATGTTATGGCTCCAGAAAATTGAGTCTATTGCTTTTTTTCTTATAAATCATTAAGACAGTTGAAAACTGATGAAGATTCATGTCTTACATGACTGTGATCTCTATCAGTTAATCATTTGTTTTTTCCCTTTCCTTTGTTCTTGGGCAGCCAGGATTGCCTGAAAAATGTCACACATATCCCACCTGGGCTGGGGTGGGGGTGGGGGGCTAAGAGGGGAGGGTTGCTAGCTTGTCCTTTTGTCCCTTTTGCTTGCTTTTGCTCCCTCATCATTTCACTCCTGGACAATTTTGACCCTTAAGTCTTTAAGATTGCTGAAAGTGAAAAGTTTCATCTTCTTTAGCTTCTTCCTGCTGAGTAGAGGCATCGAGATATTCCTACCTATGAGTCAGTATGGGTCCATTGGGGATCGTACAGATGAGTTATGTAAAGCAGAGGCAGCTGAATCCAATGTGGACAACATATATGAACATCCTTGAGTGAAAAGGATGATCTATTGGCTTGAAGTTATTGCAGTGATTGTGTCTTGGCACCAGGTGGAAAGACCTGGGAGAAAACAGCAAAACATAATTAGAATGACAGGAGAGAGAAATCCAAATAAATGTCCTTTGACAAAAATCCTCCTCCAGTCCAGGAGTTTAACCAGTCATCAAAGGAAAAAAAGGGATCATTTAAAGCACCAGTTTGCATATTCATGTCAGGTAGGAACCCAGAAATATTTTTGTGGTAATCTGGAATGGATGCAGAGCAATCTGTTTCTATGACAGCACAAGTTCCACCTTGCGCAGCAGTTAAAACATCTAATGCCATTACGCTTTGTAAAACTGCTTTAGACATTTGTATTACTTTAATATTTAATAGGAAATACTATGTTGAATGTCATTGAGGGCTTTGACCGTGTACTTATTGAGCTTCCATGTGCCAAACAACATCCTTCAGTCCCAAAGAAGGAACAAAGATGAATACTAGATGGTCATACTGATGAAACAGATAATGTGTCCACTGTTGTTTTAAATTTGGAAGGTCAGTTAGGTTGGTAATGGTTGTAATAATGCATCTGTGCATCCAAGCAAAATCCAGGGGGAAGCTATGGCCACAAGTTAGAGCCACATAGCCATCGGGTCCCGTTGGGAGCCAGCCATCTAATTCTGGACCTCCTTGAACTATAATCAGGATATCAAGAGCTATTAGGTTTTGGAGAGCCATGTTTTGAATTTGTGGATGACTACAAGTCGGGTCTGGTTAAAAGTGGCCACTGTGTGCTTGGCTAAAACCTCTATTTGCAAGTTTTATCAATAGAGGTGGCTTCTGGGACAAACGTGGTTATGGGATAAAACTGTTAAGAAGCCCTTTTTGTTTGATGTCTAATTGTAAAAATGTCCTAATTGTGAGGAATTACTGGCAAGTAGAAGACTTGTCTGGGCATATAGGCATCCCAAAGTGCATCATCCAATGCAATCTTAAGGAATGTCAAGCCATCCATTATCTCCACAAGTCCATAGTTAACTTGGAGTGGTATGCTCTGGCTTTTAAGGAGCAATTTTGCCATCTCAGCCACACAGAATTGGCTAAGGTGCTAGTGGAGTTATACAATTGTTGGGGAATCCATCCCATTTTCCAGCTGTTTAAATAATCATATCCCCATGAGGTCTTGTTATTATCCTCACAGAATGACAAACAAGAAGACTATGTATTCATGAGCTATTGTGGCAATTTCTCTGAAGTTCAAGTTGTCCAGCATCAGTTTTTAGGGCTTTCAGGAAAAGGGCAGTTTAAGTTTTTAATGACTTTAAGTCAAGAGAATGGAAGAAGATTGGAAACTTTAGCTGGAGAACCATAGCCAAATATTTGAGGGAACCAGAAGACTCAGGATCTACTCTACTTTATGATAAGTAGAATTAAAATTTAATAGCTACAAAGATGTGTTACTAAAACACATTTTTTTCTCTTTGATCACCCTTATTTTTATCAAAAATAGCCAAATTGAAATTAATTTGTTTGTAAAACAAGTCCAATTTTAACAAACTTGGCCTAATTATCTACATAATTTCAGCAAGAATAGTGATTGATCATATAGATCTTTTAAATTTGCTTTGCTGAAATTTTTCATAAGGGATATATTCATGTTTTAGTAGCCTCTCTAGGCCGGAAACCAAACCAAATGATTGCCATCAGAAACGCCTGCAATAACTGTAGATTTGGGTGAGTTCCTTTCTTTTTCTTTTTTTTTAATTTTTTAAAATATTTATTTATTTTTGAGAGAGAGAGAGAGAGAGAGAGAAAGTGTGAATGGGGTAGGGCAGAGAGAGGGGGAGGTATAGAACCTGAAGCAGGCTTCAGGCTCTGAGCTGTCTGCACAGAGCCTGAAGCGGGCTTGAACCTGTAAGAGTCACCTTGGGAGTCACCTTGGCATGGTGACCGAGCGGCCATTTTGCTGTGGGTTGGAAAAACACCGTGCACCGACGACCCCCCCACCCCTCGCCTGCAGACCTGGAATGTTCCGTGCCAGTTTGAAAACAGCCAATCATGGAGCCCCAGCTTCCCACCACCCTGACAGAGGAGGCAACCTATCCCATCCCGCCACATCCCTAAAGTGCCCTTATTTGGTGGTCTGCCCTCCCAGGACCAGACCGGAAGTCTTTCACCCATAAAATACCTCGCCCTTCCTGTACCAGGCGTGACTTCCCTGACTCCCCACTCCCAGAGTCACGGAACCTCGCCCGGGAATCGCAGATCCCAATAAAGGCCTTCTTGGCTCCATAACTTGGTCTCTTTCTTTCCTCTCATCTCTGCCTCCATCCATTAAATCTTACAGAACCCACCAAACATGAGATCATGACCTGAGCTGAAGTTGAACACTTAACTGACTGAGTCATGCAAGTACCCCAAGGAAGTGACATTCTTTTTTTAAATTTATTTGAGACAGAAAGAGAGTGAGTATAAGCAAGCACATGTTGGGGAGAGAGGCAGAGGCAGGGAGGGAATCTTAGGTAGGCTCCATCCTCAGTGCATAGCCTGGCTCATGGCTCAATCCCACAACCCTGGGATCATGACCAGAGCCCAAATTAAGAGTCAGACACTCAACTGAATGAGCTACCCAGCAGCCCTGGGAAACGACATTATTTACTCACTTGGTAAGTTTGCTGGGAACTCTGTAAGCAAGGTATCAGGCCAACATTTCAAAGGGGCTCTTTTGGCTTCATGCTTCATAAAGTCAACCTTAGTTCCTTAAAGCTGTATGGTCATATCTGAGTCTATGTATTTCTCTCTCAAGTAGGACATTGCAGTCAGTCTTGATAAAGTATTTCCAATGGTGTTCTGTTACATGAAGAACAGATTCTTATTGAACTTATGTGAATAATAGTGATTGCCATGAAAGAAAAAATACTAAGAATTTTTGAATTTCAGAAGGTTTAGGTAGAGAGAAAAGTTAATGGCTTCAATTTGTTCACAAATGAACATTTTATTATATTTCCATAGGTCATAGATATCTTAAGAGGGAATTTCCTTTATCCAGAAGAACAAACATTAGAGAACCAGCAGTTTTTTAAATAAGAGTCACAAAAATAATAATCCCCTTCTTCAGTTCATTGAGTCTCATGTTACTAATTCTTATTCAGTTTGAATGCACATTTTAGTTAGTTCTGGAAATTCTTATCCATTTCCATTTTATGGTCTCAAAGATACCAAATACTTGCATTTGTCAAAAGCCCTTTATATGAATCTTCTTTGAGATGAAACATGTTTTACAAGAGAATAAGAACAATAAGTATAAATGATAGAAGACTCAAAAATGAACATGTTTAAAGATCCGATGAAAGTACATTATAATGTAGCTGACAAAAAAACCCAGTGACTTCTGTGACATATAATACTTCACTAATCAGAAAGTTAAGTACTGACCTTACACCAGAACATTTTAAAACCTCGGGAATTTTATATATAGCCCTTACCCAAGCATAACCTAAGATTTATCATTATTTGCTTGACAGTTCTTTCCAAGTAACTTAAATACCAAATAAACAAGTCTAGTTGGTCAAAACGACTTCATTTAAAATTTAAATCATGGGAGGGGCCCCTGGGTGGCTCAGTAGATTAAGCATCTGACTCTTGATTTTGGCTCAGGTCATGATCTCAGGATTGGTGAATTAGTGAGCTCAAGCCCTGCTTTGGATCTGCTTGAGATTCTCTCTCCCTCTCTGCCCTTACCACCCTTTCTCAAAATAAATAAATAAACTTTAAAAATGTAAATCTTGAGAAAGTTTGTTAAAAAACTCAGAAAGTTATAAAGCACATGACTAAATGGGGTTATTGGTCATTATACAACTTAAAACTCAATTATTTCTTTAACCAACATGATAATAAGAGATTAAAAAGGCAAATATGTAGGGTTATACAGTTGTCAGTAGAACTTAGTTCCTTTAAGATTGAGAGGTTTTAACTTTACCTAATCAAAGACCTAATAAAGACAAAACCTAGAAACTGGTTTTTCTGGGCAGATAAAGACAAGAGAAAACAACTTAGTTTACATTTTCTTACCAAGAGCAGACCAACAATCCAAGAAAACCTTGTCATGTGAATAGACAGAAGAGCAGAATTTCAATATTATACCACTACTTTTAAAATCCACTCATTTCAACATTAGTCTATCCTGACTACACATTTACAAATATTTCCATTCACAAACCTTCTACAACTTTATTTTGTGTTCAGATTTTGCCCAAGCCATTTTTCTCCAAACAATTAGCCCTCATTTTAGAACTAAATTACTTTCTCTGACCTTCAACAAAAATGTATTCCCATTCCTTATATCTTTCTGACACATACAAAGTTGCTTCCCTTATTTCCATCAGTCTTAATTACTTTTAGTGGAATTTTGAACTCTTAGGTACTTTAGTCTCTAGTGAAAATTAAGTAGTAGCCAGTTGTGAACTGTTAAAGCAGAATTCTTTAGATGGCAAATTTATGAATCAATTAAGCATAAAGCATGTATACCATCAGACTTAAATATCCTTAGTCTGCAATAAGAAGTCAGAAATAGATAAGCCTCGGGGTGCCTGGGTGGCTCAGTCGGTTAAGCACCTGACTTCAGCTCAGGTCATGGTCTCTTGCTTTGTGGGTTTGAGCCCCGCATCGGGAGCCTGTTTCGGATTCCTTGTCTCCCTCTCTCTCTGACCCTCCCCTGTTCGTGCTCTCTCTGTCTCTCAAAAATAAAAAAATAAAACATTAAAAAAAGAAATAGGTATGTCTCATATTTAGTAACTAAAGCTTTAGTATTTTATCTCATTTGGAAAAGACCTAGATGTTCAATGAATTCAATCCATTTTAACATCTAAAAAAATCTTTTTAAGTTTCTGGTTACCGAAGATTTTGAATGCTATCTTAACAATTATCCTTGAAAACTTTGAGACAGACAAAATTTACCATCATCATAAATCATGCTTTTCCTAACAAACTGCAAAAGAGATAACATGAGATTATTTGATCTTCAGTAAACTTAGGTAGAATAAAAACTTCGTATTTAATGCTGATAACTCTAAAGTCATGTCTATTGTAATTAAACTAACAAATTCACAGTTTAAATACTGAATTATGTTCTATTTGGGTCCACTTAAAAGTCAATCACTTTATTCCTCATTGTTAATTTTTATTACCTGAAACACTGGTAGGGAAATCTGAAGTAGGTGAAGTTAAGTCCAAGTGGTTGCTTTTTGCTCTTTGACAGCCAGGGTGGGAGGTGGAGCCAATGATGCTAATGGCACCCAGATGGTGTAGGATTCAGTTATATAGGCCACACACAAAATGGTGCAGAAATAGGAGGAGGAGGAGGGGAAGGCAGAAGAGGTGAGATATCACTCACAAGGCTGAAGGTAGATAAAAGCCCAGAGGCCAGAGAAGGTCTCTCAGTCCTAAAGATCATCATCTTGGACTGATGAAAAAAGAGGTTTTCTTTCCACCAACAAGTGAAATTAGCCAGTTCATTTCAGGCCAGAGGAAACAGAGAACTTTCCCCAAACAAAGGGAGTTTTAGCAGCTGCTTGGGAATATTCCTTACAGTTGCTGTCCAGAGTTAGACTAACCAGAGACAGATGTTCCAATTATCAAAGCCATTAACCTGGGAAATGATTGAGGGAGAAGCCCTTCCACACACAAGAAGAGTAACCTGTGTGTATTAGAAAGAACAGTGAGAGAGAGAGAGTGTGTCCCCTTCATTAGGAATGGCTTGTGTTTCCTCCAGCAACCTGGGTCCTATCAGGAGGAGGACTTTTTATATAATTATCATCCAATATATCGAGAGGCAGTTTATCATCCTGGTTCTGCAAGAAGCCCTTAGGTCCAGTGCTTGAGTCCAGCTCCAGCAGGTCTAGGGTCCCCTGAAGGATGGACGGTGTCGGCGAGAGAGAGAGATGAGAGAGCTGCATGTTTCTTTCTTGGTCACCAGGCAGACATCTTTGTTCAGCCTGCTTTGGTGTCTTTCTTTATTGGTTAAGCAATAACATGACATCAGAAAATAGAAATTGTTTACAGTTTCTATCTCTTAGTGATAAGGTGTTTCGATCATCAAAGGTATACAGAGACAAGTTTTACAGAAGTATTTTTGTAGAACCATTCCAATTTATTCTTGGCATCAGTCCCCAAGGTTAAGAAAGTAACAAATCTTATTTTGTGCGGGTTGGGTTTTGGCCAATAATTATGATTTTGTTTTTAATTAACATGTTATAACCAAATCATGTAATGCACTTACAGTAAGGTTAAGTAAATTTTACAATCAAGAGAATAACAAGATGTTTTTAGTAAAAAACCAGGATAATATACATATTATTTAAGCTAGTAATGCTAAAACTAAAACATAGGTTAAATTGTATAAAGATAGGCTGGGAGTTATTTTATCTAGCTCATAAACCACAAGAGAAAGAATGTTTGTTAACAAGTTGCTAGAGAAAGCCCTTTCCTTGATGTAAGCATAATGGGGGCCCTGTGTGTGTTGACCTTGCACCTGGGTTTCTAGTTTCTTATCCATCCTC
>PISW01017157.1:0-11112 GCA_004023785.1 Mungos mungo
GCTTAACTAACTGAGCCACCCTGGTGACCCACCAAGAAGGCATTTTTGACCAAGAAGCTCTCCCCTTAAATATGGGGGGAGACAGGCATGGATATAATTGTAAAGCCCTTTACCTAGTGGGAGACACAGTGCTGTTTATTTCCCTCAGTGTTGGTTACACTAGTCACATAGTTATAAATGATGGGGAATTGGTTTCGGCTTCCTCACATCAACGTGGGAGACCGTTAATATTTGGCTTATGATTTCTCAAGAAATAAGAAAGAAATGACAATGTGATTTCGTTTTACAAATAAGCTAAATCAAGAGTTCCATGCTCGGCTAACGTGGTGTTGTCTGCTCATGGACATTTCAAGGCTGCTCCCTATTTTCATTTGGAATATTAACAAGACTTACTAATACTGTGATCAATTTCAGTATTAGCAACCCCGCTTGTTGCTTACGCGATGGCCAGCAGGTGGCGCCAAAGACATTCGGTTTGGGCTCCAGGGAGGTGGCAGTGTGGCTGGGAGGGGCTGAGGCTGTCACCCTGAGGCTCTGGGAGGAACTAGACCCCTCAGAGCCCAGGGGGACCCCCTGTCTGCCCAGAAACTCAGTGAAGGAGGCAGGACACTGTGGAGAGTGGAGTCTGAGTGAGGACAGGCAGAGAATCATAGTGACCCTTTGGAGTTTCTTAGAACATTCTATGATTCTATGGCTAATGGCAGAGGAATAAAGATCAAGACAAGCAGAAGGAGGGGAAGTTTTATCATAAATTGTAGACATTCTATGTCATACAGTCCATAGCAGTGCAGTCTGCTGGCAGCAAAGGAGAGTTTTAAGAAAAATCAAATGTCATGAATGTATAATATATTCTGTATAAAAACAACACAGAAATATGTCACAAGTGCAAAAATAATAGAAGCAAAGTCAATGAGTCACTGCATACTAATTCGTCATAATTGGCTTTTGCGCACACAAGAAAGGCCGTTTCTGACCACGTGGCTCCGCAGTGTAGACCTGATGATCCGAGGGGGCGCTGTTACACGGCCACTTCTGTCCTGGGAAAGCAGGGCCTGCAGACCCCTCACCATCCTGGGCTCGACTGGGAACACGTTGGTAAGTGCTAGGGAATTACCTGTTTCGTTTGGGTAACCAATAACCAATGGTTACCAGGGGTGCAACTGTTCATCAGAGGAGTGCGAAGCTTCCCGCGCTGCACCCTGAGGGCCAGCAAGCGGCATGACAACCCTCAGCTTCTGGGCTGGGAGGAACGCATGCGCATAGCACACCTAGCCCTGAGGCTGCGCCTGCGCATCCGGGAAAATAAGCTCAGAGAAGCCTTCGCTCAGAGGCTGTGGTCAAGGCGACTCCAAGGACAACGAGGGCCCGTATCTGCCGTGAGTGACAGCCCTGTGCGGCCGCACTGCTGGGAGGGAGCTGTGGGGCTGTTTGTTTTAAATAGCGAGAAAGAAGCTGTTTTTACCGCACCGCCTGGTGTATCTTCCTCTTCCGCCTGTAGGGTTTTCCCAGGACGTATTTTACGGCAATGCAGGTCTATCGAGGGCCTTTGGGGTCGAAATCCTAGCATGTCATGGGCAGTTGTAGGGAGTCAGGACTGTTTCGGAGGGCATGGGGGGTGACGTGGTGCAGCTTTGGGGTGCCCGGTGGGGAGGGCGACACGCAGCCCCGGGACCCCCTGGGTGGTGGATGGGGCAAGGACCCTGCAGCCAGCGTGGTAGCCGTGAGTGCAGGTGTGAGCGAAGGTGCCAGGTGCAGGACGTTGTTAATGTTTAACCCGTGTTGTGTCTTGCTGTGTGAAAGCACAGGGGGGTGATACAGGAGATTGCAAAGTAGGTGCATTAAAACTGATACCATTATTTTAAGTGTCAGTAATTGCTTAAGTCTATGCGGAGATAAAGGCCGTATCTAAGTGATTTGCTTAATTAGAGGGAAATGCCCTTGTTAAAGAAGGGAGCCTTGATGACTTGCATCTTGATTGGCATCGAAGGAAACAAGGTCTGTCTTTGGTTTATTAAATACGTGAATTTATCCGCTTCGTAAAAAGGGAGTAAGAATATACTGGTTTGGAGAGAGGGAAGGAGGCTCCCAGTTCCTGAGCGTGGTAACTGCACGCTCAGTAATGCCGCAGTTTCAGTCGTTTTGTATTCTGGGTTCTTGTGAACAGTCGAGAAGATTTTCCTCAGGTGGATGCAACTTCTTTCATTTTGTCATGGAATTTGAAAGCTGCTAATTGTGTATTCTGACTCTAAGGCAAATATAGGTGAAGTCCTTCTATATCAAATATAACAGAATAAATACAAATTTGCATGCAGAAAACTGAAACACTTTGGGAGGATATAAAAAAGAGTCTGTTTTAAATTTTATTTATTTATTTTGAAAGAAAAACAGAGAGCATGGGCAGGGGAGGAGCAGAGAGAGGGATTGGAGAATCTCTAGCAGGCTCCATGCACCTGGACCTGAGCTGAAATCAAGAGTCAAAGGCTTAATTGGCTAAGCCACCCAGGTGCCCCTCAAAGAGAGTCTTCGTAATTCATGTTCATGATCGGCAAGCTCAGTATTGTTCAGGTGATATGTCTTCCTAAGGTTATCAGGAGACAAATCTGAATCAAAATCCCAACAAAGTATTTTGTAGATTTTTAAAATCTTCTTTAATGTTAGAATTACCTACACACGTAGGAAGGAAAAGTCGAGCAGTTCTCACTCCCTTCAGCTAATTCCAAAAATTAACCCAAAGGTACATCATGATTAGAGAATGACAGTGGTGACAGAATAAACCCATAGATAAAGGGAGCAGAACTGAGGGCCTAAACAATAGACCCACTCTCATATGGTCACCTGATCTCTGCTGTCAGGGGCCCAGCAGTTTAATGGAGGATATTCTTCTAACAACTACAGCCACGTTCGACTACGTAGAAAAAAGAACAAATTCCAGCACACACCAGAACTTACATAAACCTAAAAGTAAAATGCAAACTTACAAAATCCTACAAAATGAAAATACCTACTTGAACATAGGTATAGAGGTAACTCTTTGTATGCAATACGGACAGCATGATCTATCAAAGAAAAACCTTGATAATGGCAACTTTCATCAAAACTGTTACAGCACACTAATATTTATAGCAGCTTTATCATGAGGGCCCCAAACTGGCAGGAATGAACATGTCCTTCAGTGGGTGAATGTTTAACCAAAACTTAACAGCCGGGAAACGAACATGATACACCATTGAAAACCACTGCAGTGTGAAGACGTGGGTGAAGGTAACATGCTTATTTTTCAGTAGAAAAGCCAGTCTGAAAATGATACATAATGTATTCTCTGTTTATGTATGATCTCGGGGAAGAGGCAGAATGATAGAAATGCTAAATAGACCAGTAGTTTCCAGGGATCTGTGAAAGAAGAAGACTGAATAAGTGACACATTCTACATGACACTTTATAAAAAATATTTATTACCAAGTTGGTTTCCATATAACACCCAGTGCTCTTCCCCACAAGTGCCCCTCTCCATGGCCATCATCCCCCTTCCGTCTTCAGCTCTTTTTCAGTATTCAAGAGTCTCCATGATTTGCCTCCCTTCCTCTCCCCAACACTTCTCTCCCGTTCTGCTTTGCATGGTCTCCTGTTAGGTTTCTTCTGTTAGACCTATGAGTGAAAACATATGGTATCTGTCACTCTCTGCCTGACTTATTTCACTTAGCATGACCCCCTCAAGGTCCATCTATTTTGCTACAAATGGCCAGATTTCATTCTTTCTCATTGCCATGTAGTATTCCACAGTATATATACCACATCTTCTTTATCCATTCATCAGTTGATGGACATTTAGGCTCTTTCCGTGATTTGGCTATTGTTGAAAGTGCTGCTATGAACATTGGGGAACATGTGCCCCTATGCATCAGCACTTCTGTATCCCTTGGGTAAATCCCCAGCAGTGCTATTGCTGGGTCATTGGGGAGTTCTATCGATAGTTTTTTGAGGAACCTCCACACTGTTTTCCAGAGCAGCTGCACCAGTTTACATTCCCACCAACCATGTAGGAGGGTGCCCGTCTCTCCACACCCTCGCCAGCATCTGTAGTCTTTTGATTTGTTCATTTTAGCGACTCTGACTGGTGTGAGGTGGTATCTCAGTGTGGTTTTGATTTGTATTTCCGTGATGATGAGTGATGCTGAGCATTGTTTCATGTGTCTGTTGGCCATCTTGAAGTCCTCTTTGGAGAAGTGTCTATTCAAGTCTTGTGCCCATTTCTTCACTGGATTATTTGTTTTTTGGGTGTGGAGTTTGGTGAGTTCCTTGTAGATTTTGGATACTAGCCCTTTATCTGATATGCAATTTGGCACTATCTTTTCCCATTCTGTCAGTTGCCTGTTAGGTTTTTTTTATTGTTTCCTTTGCAGTGCAGAAGCTTTTTATCTTGATGAGGTCCCAGTAGTTCATTTTTGTTCTTGAGTCCCTTGCCTTTGGGGATGTGTCGAGTAGGAAATTGCTGTGATTGAGGTCAAGGAGATTGTTTCCTGCTTTCTCCTCTAGGGTTTTGATGGTTTCCTGTCTCACATTCAGGTCCTTCAGCTATTTTGAGTTTATTTTTGTGTTTGGTGTTAGAAAGTAGTCTAGTTTCATTCTTCTGCATGTTGCCGTCCAGTACTCCCAGCACCACCTGCCAAAGAAGCTGTCTTTTTTCCATTGGATACTCTTTCCTGCTTTGTCAAAGATTAATTTGCCGTACACTTGGAGGTCCAGTTCTGGGTTCTCTATTCTATTCCATTGGTCTATGTGTCTGTTTTTGTGCCAATACCGTACAGTCTTGATGAAGACAGCTTTGTAGTAGAGGCTAAAGTCTGGGATCGTGATCCTTCCCGTTTTGGCTTTCTTCTTCAATATTACTTGGCTATTCAGGGTTTTTTGTGGTTCCATACGAATTTTAGGATAGTTTGTTCTAGCTTTGAGAAGAATGTTGGTGTAATTTTGATGGGGATTCCATTGAATGTGTAGATTTCTTTGGGTAATAATGGCATTTTAACAATGTTTATTCTTCCAAATCATGAGCATGGAATGTTTTTCTTTTTCTTTGTGTCTTCTTCAATTCTTTCATAAGCTTTTATAGTTTTCCTCATACAGGTATTTTACATCTTTGGTTAAGTTATCCCAAGGTATTTTATGGTTTTTCGTGCAATTGTGTGTGGGATCAGTTTCTTGATTTCTCTTTCTGTTGCTTCATTTTTGGTGTATAAAAATGCAACCGATTTCTGTACACTGATTATGTACCATGCGACTTTACTGAATTATTGGATCAGTTCTAAAAGGATTCTGGTGGAGTCGATCTGTGAAAAGTGAAAGTTTGACTTCTTTGCCAATTCTGATGCCTTTTATTTCCTGTTGTTGTCTGATTGCTGATGCTAGGACTTCCAGCACAGTGTTAAACAACAGTGGTGCGAGTGGACACCCCTGTTGTGTCCCTGATCTCAGGGAAAGCTCTCTGTTTTTCACCATTGAGGATGATATTAGCTGTAGGCTTTTCATAAATTGCTTTAATAATGTTTTAGTAAGTTCCTTCTATCCCTACTTTCTCGAGGGTTTTTTATTAAGAAGGATGTTGTATTTTATCAAATACTTTTTATGCATCTATCGACAGGATCATATGGTTTTTATCTTTTCTATTGTTAATGTGATGTATCACATTGATGGATTTGCGAATATTGAACCAGCCCTGTAATCTAGGGATGAATCCCACTTGATCATGATGGATAATTCTTTTTATGTGCTGTTGAATTCGATGTGCTAATATCTTGTTGAGTATTTTTGCATCGGTATTGATTAAGGATATTGGCATGTAGTTCTCTGTTTTTGTTGAGTCTGGTTTGGGAATCAAAGTTGATAACTTGCTTCATAGAATGAAGCTGGAAGTCTTCCTTCTATTTTTATTTTTTAGAATAACTTGTGAAGGATGGGTGTTACCTCTGCTTTAAATGTCTGTAGAACTCCCCTGGGAATCCATCCAGCCCTGGGCTTTTATTTGATGGGAGATTTTTGATTATCGATTCGATTTCTTCACTGGTTATGGGTCTGTTCAGCTTTTCTATCTCTCCCTGTTTGAATTTTGGTAGGGCATGTGTGTTTTGGAATTTTTCCATTTCTTCTAGATTGTCCAGTTTGTTGGCATATAATTTTTCATAATAATCTATAATTGCTTGTGTTTCTGAGGGATCAGTTTTAATAAATCCATTTTCCTTCATGATTTTGTCTATTTGGGTGCTCTCTGTTTTCTTTCTGAGGAGCCTGGCTAGAGGTTTATCAATTTTGTCGATTTTTTCAAAAAACCAATTCTTGGTTTCATTGACCTGTTCAACTGTTTTGTGTGTGTGTGTGTGTGTGTGTGTGTGTGTGTGGATTCTATATTGTTTATTTCTGCCCTGATCTTTATTATTTCTCTTCTTCTGCTGGTTTGCGGTGCTCTTGCTGCTCCCTTTCTAGTTTCCTTAGGTGCTCTGTTAGATTTTGGATTTGCACGTTTTGTAGTTTGTTGAAATAGGCCTGGATTGCAATATATATTCCTCTTAGGACTGCCTTTGCTATCCCAGAGAGTTTGGATTGTTGTATTCTCATTTCCATTTGTTTCCATATGTTTTTAAATTTCTTCCCTCATTGCCTGATTGACCCAATCATTCTTCAGTAGGGTTTTCCAGACTTTTTCCTGTGGTTGATTTCAAGTTTCATAGCATTGCGATCTGAAAGTGTGCATGGTGTGATCTCAGTATGTTTATATTTATGGAGGGCTGCTTTATGCCCCAGTATGTGATCACTGTTAGAGAACGTGCCATGCGCACTTGAGAAGAAAGTGAATTCCTGAGCTTCAGGATGCAGAGTTCTAAATTTATCTATTAATTCATCTGTTCCAGTGTGCCATTCAGGTCTATTGTTTCTTTAGTGATTTTCTGTCTGGTTGACTTATCCATTGTTGCAAGTGGAGTAGTAAAGTCCCCTGCAATTAGCACATTCTTCTCAATGAGATTGTTTCTGTTTCTGATTAGTTGTTTAATGTATTTGGGTGCTTCCGAATTTGGTGAATAGATGTTTATAATTGTTAGCTCTTCCTGATGTAGAGACCCTATAATTATTATATAAAGCCCTTCTTCATCTTTTGTTACTGCCTTTACTTTAAAGTCCAGTTTGTCTGATATAAGTATGGCTACTCCAGCTTTCTTTGACATCCAGTCACATGATAGATAATACTCCACCCCCTTACTTTCAATCTGAAGATGTCTTCAGGTCTAAAGTGAGTCTCTTGTAGAAAACAAATAGATGGATTTTGTTTTTTTATCCATTCTGCTACCCAGTGTCATTTGATTGGAGCATCCAGTCCATTGACATTCAGTGTTATTATTGAAAAATGTGGATTTAGATTGTGTTCTGTGTAGAGTTCAAGTTTGTATTGATGTCTCTGGTGTCTTATATTCCTTGCTACATTTCTCTTATAGGCTCCCTCTTAATATTTTTTGTAGGGCTCGTTTGGTGGTGATGAATTCTCTCAATTTTTATTTATTTGGGAACACATTTATCTCTCCTTCTATTTTGAATGAACAGGCTCACTGGATAAAGAATTTTGGGTTGCATATTTTTCCAGTTCATCACATTGAAGACTTCCTGCCATTCCTTTCTGGCCTGCCAAGTTTCAGTAGATAGGTCTGTAACCACTCTGACAGGTTTCCCTTTACATGTTATGGAACATTTATCTCTAACTGCTTTCAGGATGCTCTCTTTGTCTTTATATTTTGCCAGTCTCATTATGATATGTCGGGCTGAGGGTTGGTTTAAGTTACATCTTAGGGGAGTTCGATTGCTTCTTGAATTTCAGTGTCTTTTTCTTTCCCCAGATTGGAGAAATTTTGGGCTACAATTTGATCAATCACCCTTTCAGGACCTTCTTCTCTTTCTTCCTCTTCAGTAACTCCTATAATACGGATATTGTTTCATTTGATTGTCACCACTCAGGTCTCGAATTCTCCTTTTGTGCTCCTGTATCAATTTCTCTCTTTCTCAGTTTCATCTTTTGCTATAACTGTGTGTTCAAATTCACCTATTCTCCTCTATGCCTCTTTAATCTGTGCAGTGGCCCCCTCCATTTTATTTTGCACCTCATTCATAGCCATTTATATCTCGTCACACTATTGTGAGGGTCCCTAATCTTGGTATCAATATCCTCTCTTATAGCTTCTATGCTTTTTTCAAACCCAGCACTTAATTTTATGACAATTCTTCCAAATTCTTGTTCAGTTATGTTGCTTGTGTCTGTTTTGAGCAGTACTGTGGCTGTGACTTCTTCCTGGAATTTCTTTAGAGTCTTTCATTTCGTCATTTTGGCTAGCTTTCTGTCTCTTGTCAGTTTTAGAAGCTCGCTCTGCACTGTGTGTCTGACAGTATTGCTCTATTAAAGGAGGCTCTTTGACTGTCCAGGGCCTGCTGTTTCAAGAGATGTTCTTTTAATGGTGTCTCTCGGTTTCGCTTGTTATGTCTCTAAATTTTTTCCCCACTCAGTGATATTTGGGCCTCTCCATGATGTGTGCTTTGGCTTGTTTCTTGAGGTAGCCCTGAAAAGGAAAACAGACAAACACACAGGGAACAAAGCACACAAACCCACAGAAAGAACAAGTAAACAATCAAACCAAAAGGGGAAAGAATAAAAGAACAGGAAAAAAAAAAGACAGGACACAAAAGGAACAAAAGAAGGTGGGGGGGTTGGGGGGGGCCAGAAACAGCCACAGGTAAAGGACAGCCTGGGAGCATAAAACCTGTAGAGGGGAGAGATAAGGATGAGATAAGGGAAAATAGATCTGGATGGTAAGAGTTGATCTAATCACAGCAGTGCATACATGTTGGCCTTTCGCAGACTCAAGGTGGGAAAGGGAGAAAAGAAGGAAAAAGGAAAATAGAAAAGATAAAACAAGGAAAAAATTAAAAAATAAAAATGATAAGAAAAGAAAAAAGTTAAGATAAATAAAAATAATAATAAGGAAAAAAAGCAGCTCTCCAATGCTGATAGGCATGGTTTGATGTAGGCAGGTCAGTCTCAGGGGCTGCTCTGTGAGGCCCCACCATAGTGGGTGCAGGGAGACGAATGGCGGGGCCCCAGGTCCCTCTCAGACCATGAGTTCCCAGCCACTCTCTTGAGTCCGACCTCCTCATGCCACAGGCGGGTCAAATTGCTTTGGTTTCTAAGCTCTGACAGGTTTCTAAATCCTAGTCCACACACTTCAGTGCTGCCGCCACAGGGAAAATGATCTCTGGCAGGTGGGTGGCTTTCCGGCTGGGATTGAGTAGGGACCTGGGGGGCCAGCTTTCCCTGGTTCCACCTTTAGTCCACAGGCTGTCAGGCCCCCAGGAGATCAAGCCCGCTGAGGGGGACGGAGTTCTCTCTCCGTGCCCGGTGGCTGCAACTGGGATGTTTGTGTCTCTCCGTGCCAGGCTGAGGTCTTCCCCCTCCAGAGATCACTATATGGGCATTTACAGTGTCCCCTTCTCTTCCCCTTGGCTCTCCGCCACACTGCATGGCTGTCCTGTGCACCACCCTGCTCAGTCCTGAGCTACCTCTGGACTCAGGGCCCTCTGCAGGCCCAGTGCCAAGTTTCTGGGTGCGCTCTCTCTCTCTCATGCTCTCTTTCTCTCTCTCTCTCAGCTCTGCTTTGGGCCGGCACTCCCTTCCTCAGAGTCTCTGGTCCCAGTTCGCACTCACTTAGGCATCCATGAGGCTGTTATCAATAAGGAGTCTGTGTGCGCACCTCTGCTCTTGGAGATCAGAAAGCCATGGCTTTTCATTCTTTCTCGGTTTGATAGTTGTGGGCAGGTGGAGATCACAGAGCTCCCTACATTCCGCCATCGCGCCCCTCGCTCTCTACATGACACTTCAATCCTGGTTACCTGCCATATGCATTTGTCAATTTTACAGCAAAAATAGAAACTCTTAATGAGTTTTAAGTTTGAAAATAATCCTTTGGGAACTAGATTAATCTCATGATGAAATAAGAATGTTAACAAATAATTTTATTAAAAAGTATGAAACAAAGAAGCTGTAGGTGGAGGAAGGAAGGGGCTGACCTAAGTAATGGGGAATGAGTGGAATCTGTAAGACCAAAGCCAAGGGGAATTGTTACATAAACAGTGTAATCGATTTGATAGGGTTCTTTCCAGAGAGGTTAACAATTGTGAAAACACTATACATGTGAACTGGAATTGAATAATTAAAAAAGGATAGGGGCACCTGCGTGGCTCAGTTGGTTGAGCGTCTGACTTAGGCCCAGGTCATGATCTCACAGTTCGTGGGTTTGAGCCCCACGTTGGGCTCTGTGTTGACAGCTAGCTCAGAGCCTGGAGCCTGCTTACGATTCTGTGTGTCCCTCTTTCTCTCCCCCTTCCCTACTCATGATCTGTCTCTCTCCGTCTCTCAAAAAATAAATAAATGTTTAAAAAAAAAGAATGAAAAAAAAGAAAATGCTAAAAAAAAAAAAAAGGGGGATAGCAGGGGCCAGTATATCACTGTTAGGGTAGGAAGTGAGAGAGAAGCAAGGACAGCAGGTGAGGATAATGCACGTTGGATACCCCACTGTGAACTAGTGCTTAGCTTAGTACACATACATATGGCTCTCATAAACAATATTGTTAGGTGTATATACATAGGTTAGTGCGCCCACACACAAAGTTCCATGCACTCTCAACTGAGAGGGTCCAGAAGCAATGACGTTCTGTAGCAACAAGCACACTTAGCCCTAGAACAGTATGAAACTGTTCTCCAATAAGATGAACCAGGGCTCCTTGGAGAAATGGCTGATACTCAGACTGGGCAGGAAATGTGTGACAACCCTGAAGAACCTTAAGTTTCTAAAAAGGAAATTATTGGCAAATAAAAGATCTCCTAATGCCTGCGGGGGACCAGCCCACGCACCAGAGTCTAAGGGTCTGAGTAGGGGGTTGGTGTCGGCGAAATATCTATAAGAAAGAACACAGACAACATGAATGGTGGAAGAGACCACACTTTACTGTGAAACTTGGTGTCTTATATACCATAGGTGATTACATCTTTCTTTTAATGATTACATTGTTTGCAACTTCTTAGGAATC
>PISW01017158.1:0-11108 GCA_004023785.1 Mungos mungo
GAGGAAGGGGGAAGGAGAGCGGGGATGAGTGAGGGACACGGATCAAGGGAGACTATTGAATACTGGAGACGAACCATGGACTGAGGGGGGAGGGGGAGGGAGGGAGGGGGGATGGTCATGGTGGGGGGCACTTGTGGGGAGAAGCACGTGGTGTTATATGGAAACTAATTTGACAATAAACTATTATAAAAAAAATAAATAAATAAAAAACTGACTACTGTCTTTTTCTCATCTGCTGCTGTGGTGAGCCCTACTGAACTTTCTGGTATACTTCTGCTGAACTTCCTGAGGCTGGCTCCATTTCATTCTAGTCCTCTTTCTGAAAATAAGACTAGGAAAAATCATGGAATCAACTAGTTTCCAACTACTCTGAACCCATAAACCAGAACAGCTGCCCAGAAGTGACCACAGTACAAAGGATAGGAAATGTGATTGGAAACCAAAGTCAGGTGACTTCTCCAAAGCTGTGTAGCACTGCTGCTAAGTCTTGGCTCCAGAACCATACCGCATGGGTTCAATTCCTCGCTCCATGATTTCTTAGGTGCGGTCCTGAGAAAAGATATTTAACCCCTCTATGCTAGTTTCCTCATTTGTAAAATGACAACAGTAATAGTACCTAATACTCATCTCATAGGGCTCTGGTGTGGCTTAAATGATACTACATATAATGAACTTGGAAAAGTAAGCAGTCAATACATTATTATTATATTGGATTTCCTCCTTGGGGAAAGAGCTCCCTCTTCCATTCTCACAACTATATTGCATATCCCTACACGGTCCCCAAATATACCTGCCACCCCCACCAAGAAAAAGAAATCACTTCTTTACAGAAATGGGTATAAGGCCAGATCTCCGGAACCTCAAGAGAAGATGTGGCCGGATTCCTGAGCCACATCCCTCCGAGTGGAGGGAAGCAGTAGGGTTGGTCTGCTTGCTTCCTGCACTTGTCAAACCAGGATCTCAGAACACCTGATTTACTAAGAATACAGATCCTATAGTTTAGGACTCACAGCATTTTCACTCTCGTTAAACTGTCACCGCATTCACAGAATGGGCAAACCAAGTCCCAGAGAAAAGCTAGTAGTCATCTACGTGCCAAGATGAATCAACGAATTCAGAGATGGGTCGAGGGAACCAGTAATCCCGACCGTGCAAACCCCAGGGGCGAATCCAAGGCGAACAGGGCCCCGCGTGTATTTTGGCGGGCTTGGTCTTGAACCTCAAGGCAGTGAAGAGGGCCGCCTGGGCCGCCTTGCCTTACCTCTTTGGGATCTCCGGAGTCAGTCAGCATCTTTTGCTCGTCCTCCAGCCCCATGTTCCGCTACGGTTCTGAATTCAACACCAGCAGCAACAGCGGTATGTATTCCACTTCAGAATCAAGAAGGACTTGTAAGGGTCACTCAGCGGATATCCGGCGATCTGGCCGGAAGTGCGGCAGACTCGTCGTAGTCGCGAACACACGCTCGGATTGGCATATACTACCGTCCACAGGCAGGAGACAGGGGGAGCTGGTATTCGTGCCTAAGGAGGACTTGTTAAGAAATATCCCCTGAATCGCGCCAAAGCCAAATACATTGATATAATGACTTATTTAAAATATTGGCTCCTAAGAAACTTGGGAATAATGCGGATTTATTCGATGTTCCTTTAGCGTAGTTCTAAGTCTTCCCCACATCGCTGATGAAACCGTCCTAACTGCTGACCTTTTCAAGATGGCGGCCCGAGGATGCCACTCTCGGGCTCGCGCACCTCCCCAAGATGGCGGCGCCCGAGGCCTGGCGCGCCCGGAGTTGCTGGTTCTGTGAGGTAGCGGCGGCAACGACCATGGAGGCCACGTCCCGGGAGGCGGCGCCAGCGAAGAGCTCGGCCTCGGGCCCCAGCGCTCCCCCCGCCCTGTTCGAGCTGTGCGGGCGGGCGGTGAGCGCCCATATGGGGGTTCTGGAGAGCGGGGTGTGGGGTAAGTCGCGGGGTGAGGGGCTACCTCTGGCAACGAGCGGAGGCGGCCCAGCGGCCGGGGGGCGCGGGGGGCGAGGCCGGGAGGCCTGGGGCAAGGCCCAGCCCGCGGCACTGGAAGCCGCACCGTCGGGTCGGAACATGAATTCCGTGACTGACGGATTGGGCAGAGTAAAGCAGGAACCAAATCGGCAGGTGGACCTGCACCGCGGCCTGGCTGGGGGGGGGCGCGGGGGGCGAGGCCAGGAGGCCCGGTCTGGGGCCAAGCAAGCAGGGCCCCGACGACAGAGGCTGGAGTGACGGGCCGGCCGTGGGCACCGAACTGACGCTCGAGCCGGGCCGGGCTGGGGAGTCTCGGATGTCGAACCGATGGGCAGGGATGGCCCTGCCGCTTGGGGGCGGGGGCCGAAGTTGGGAGGCCCGGCCTAAGGCCAGGAGGCCAGGCCTGGGGCCACCTAACCTGACTGACGCGCGGGGCCTCCGGTATCTGCTTGACAGACCCGGGGTGCCGAGACTCCGGAGGCCAGGCTGATGGGCGAGGGCAGCCCAGTGGATTGGAGAGCGAGGGGCTGGGGGCGAGGCCGAAGGCTTGTGGCGCCGAGGCCTGTCCGACGACCCAGGGCTGAGGGGAGCGCACTGACGACCGCGGCCCCGGGTGCCAAATTGCTTGAGCGCAGGACTGACTGACGGGCAGGGCTGGGAACGCCGGAGGCCACTCGGATTGGCCTGAGCGGAGGAAGGGCCCGAGCGGGTGAAGGGAGGCCGGGGCGGGTCAGCAATCGAGGGAGGCTCGAATGACTGACCGGCGGGAAGGGCCAGCGAGGCCCCAGGCGGCGCGACGGCCCGGGGATCCAGGCTGGGAGGGCGCGCATCGCAGCTAGGAGGCCTTGGGCTGAGTTGGAGCCAAAGGAGGCACAGGGCCCGAAAACTGCCGGGACCGATGGCCCGGCTCGGGCTGAGGGTGCCCAGGCTGAGCGGCAAAGGCGGGCGGCCCGCGGCCCTGGGCCAGGGGGCCGGGGAGGGCAAGCCGACAGGCCAGGCTGGTGGGCCTGGGAGTAGGGCGGCCCGGCCCGGGCCAGGTAACGCAGGAGAGGAGGCCCGCAGCCGGATGCGCACGCAGAGGCCGGGCTTTGGGGTGGGCCCCGCCGGCCCCAGCCTGGCAGCTGGTGAGACAAACTCGGGTCGGCGTGATGAACACTGATGGTGAGAGTTCTAGAGAACAGAGTGAGGGCTGTGGGCGGTAGGCCTGGCCGCACAGAGGGGATGAGGGAGGCCTGGGGCCTGACTGGTAGTGTGAGGGGGTGGGGTCCAGAGGACAGGCCGAAGCTGGGTGAAGCGATCCAGGCCAGGCCTAGGGCCCAGGGAACCGAGAGGGAGTGGCAGGAGAGGAGGCCCCCCGGCCTTGAGGGGGGGTGGGGGGTGGGGTTCTCCAGAAGGCCTCCCGAGCGGTGATAGTGTCTTTGCCAGGAGGAAGGCCCTGGTAAGGTCAGAAGTGAAGGCTTGAGGTCCTGGGATTCCGGGTTTGAGCTGTACTTTGTGGAGGTGGCTGTAAAGAAAAGGGCCCTGGAGTTTGGCGGGTTGGGCCTCCAGGAATAAGGCCCAAGGCTGTGGAGAGTGGTTAAAGAAGGCCCAGGGATGTGGGAAGGCCTTTGGTGAGGTGGGGGTGGGGCACTGATCCTGAAGAGGCCCAAGTGTCTTCCTGTAGTGGGGAAGACTGTTAGAGTCCTCAAGCTGGTGGGGGGAGGCATTGTGGAGGCCCTGTGCCAACATCTGAGAGGAGAAGGGTCAGGCTGACCCATGGGGAATAGGTGAAGTCTCAGTGGAGCTGGGTAGGGGGCTCAGAAAAGTCCTGGGGAATGTGGAAGAAGCCAGAGAGAGGATTGGCTGTATCAGCCTGGAGCTTCTAAAATGCTAAACTTGGCTATGAGGGAAGAGGGCTGGGTGTAGAGGCCCGGGGTTGGGAAGAGGAAGCATTAAAGGTATAGGCTGGAAAGAAGCAAGGAAGAGCCTGGCTTAAGAAGAATGGAGAAAGGAAGAGAGAAGTTTGTGGATATAGGGGATGAGAATCCCCCTGGCTGTGAGAGGGGATGGCTAAACAGAGCAGATTGGAGAGATAGAGGAAGAAGAGCTCCTATGGGCCTAGCCTAGGTAAACAGTAGCACAGAAAAAGCTGAATCAGGTTAGGCCTCTTAGGAGGGCCAAGTAAGAGGCCTGTGAAGTACTGCTTGGAGGAAGATCTCAATATGGGCTAACAGCCAAAAAAGGCTTCCCAGAGGCAGCGGCGTTACTTTGTGTAGGGGAGAGAGAAGGGGTAACTGAGTAGAGGCAGCAGGAAAGGATACATAGAATAGGTATGTTATGCCTTGAATGCCAGGATATGGAGCTTAAATCCAATAGAGAACCTACATTAATGTAATAGCTTAGGAAATTAATACTTTCATTCAGCAAGTACATGGAGTACTATGTACAAAGAATTATCCTAGACTTGTAGACATCAGGATTCATTTATTTCACAAGTAAAGATAAAGGGCTATCCTAGAAGTTTTGAAAGATTTTACTTGAGATATGGTATACTCTAAGATCTTAGACTGTTCTTGGCAGGACAGAGATGGTATTGACAGGATAAGAATAATAATAGACAACATTTAGTGAGCTTATTATGGACAGGCATGATCTTAAAAAGATTACAGGTATGATCTTCTTTAATTTTTATAGCAATATTATGAGGTAGTTATTATTACATTTTAAAATTGAGAAAACTGAGTCTTCAAGATGTTAATTTGTCCAAGGATTCATAACTAAGTAATGGAATCAGAATTTCATTCAATTTTGTCCAATTCTAGAGACTATACCATTTAGCCACAATATTATAAAGCCTCTTGGATCTAGACATCAGTAAGAGCAAGTTTTGTTCTTATGATGTGTTGAATTTAGAGTTAGAGCCTAATTTTTTCTATTTTTCATAGGAAAGTACTAGTTGGGAGTATAGTAAGAGCCCAAAGGATGGGAATCACCAACCTGGAAGAATGGAAGAAAATTCAGGAAAGGCTTGATAAAGAGCACATAGTACTTGGAAGATGAGTAGTAGATATGGTGAAAATGGCAAGGACATTCTTAGTAGAGAGCAGGATAACAAAGGCACAGAGACAGAAAACCGTGTAACATGTTAAGTAAATGTAAAAGTAGTTTAGTATGGCCAAATTATAGGAGGCAAAGCAGGGAGCTGGAGAAGTTAGCACAGCCCAGATTATGTTGGGCATTTTTATCACACATATTCAATAGGACTTTTTGTTTATTTTTTATTTTTATCTTTTTTTAAAGTTTATTTATTTTGAGAAAGTGAGAGTAGGGGACAGAATCTCAAGCAGGCTCCACACTGTCAGTGCAGAGCCCATTGCAGGGCTCAAACTCACAAACTACCAGATCATGACCTGAGCTGAAATCAAGAGTTGGACACTTAATCGACTGAACCACCCAGGCACCCCTTTATATCTTTTTCTTTTTTAAGTTATTTATTTATTTTGAGAGAGCAAAGAAGGGGCAGAGAAAGAGGGAGAGAGAATTCCAAGCAGGCCCTGAGCCGCCAGTGCAAAACTTGATGCAAGGCTCGAACCCACAAACTGTGAGATCGTGACCCTCACTGAAATCAGGTGTCAGGTGCCTAACCAACTGAGTCATGCCGGTGCCCCTCAATACGACCTTTTAAATACAGAATGTTTCATCATGCTTGGGCAGAAGTGAGCTGACCAACTCCTAAATGAGTATATCGGCTTGCTTTATTATCTTACCCTTGAAGATGTGCATGTCCCTGAAATTCCAGCTGCTAACTAAGTGGCAGAAGATAAGTGGATTAGAGTTTGAATTAGACTTAGGTTAGCTTCTAGAGGTTCCATTTGCCAAATGAGAAGTCTGCCCTTCTGTTTTCCTTTCCAATAAGACAAATAATGCTTCAAACCCTGGGGGGGGAAAATAAATTTTGTGTTTTGGTTTTTGTAGCTCTCCCAGGCCCAATACTTCAAAGCATCTTACCTCTGCTCAATATATATTACTTGGAGAGGATTGAGGAAACTGCCCTCAAGAAAGGTGAGTGTCTTTCTCTCTCTTGCTCAGTCACTGATTATAAGCCAGTCACCATGATGTTCTGGTAAATATTACACCTGATACCTGTGTGGAACTCACGCTTTTCAAAAAGTACTGTTAGACCTGCTTTCTTACCTGATTCCTCACAAATGTCCAGTGAAAAACAAAACAAATAAACGATCCCGATTATACTAATAAAAGTGAAACCACAGGCACACCGCAGTTAATAGCTAAGCCAGACTAAAACCCAGATCTTCCGAATCTTAGGTTTTCTATTTTACCTTGCTGCCTCCCACACCACTCATTGGACAGATCTGTTAATAGCTAACATTTATCTAATAAATCTTGATGTGCCAAGTACTGTCCTAGGCACTTTACCTGGAGAAACTCAATCTTTTCAACAACTCTATGAAATAACTATTATTAACTATGTTTTACAGATAAGGAAACTGAGGTACAGAAAAATTAAGTAAACTATTGCCCAGAGTTACACAGCTAGAGTGTGGTTTGCTGATATTTAAACCCAGGCAGTCTGTCTTTAGAGCCACTGTTCTTTACTAGTCTACTGTGTTGCTCCTGTGAACCCAGAGAAGGACAACATTAAAGGCTTATATACTTCGCTCATGGTGGACAAAGAGCGGCCAAGTAAAGGTGATATTTCTCCCCACAGGCCTCTCCACTCAAGCCATCTGGCGCCGACTATGGGATGAGCTGATGAAGACAAGGCCTTCCAGTTTGGAAGTAAGTTAGCACTAGGTAGAACTCTGGCCTGACTTTGCACAGTGAAAGCAGGAATAGCTTACAAACACAAGCTGGGTGCTGGTAAAGTGCAGACAAGGGTTGGAATGAATTTGGGAGGAGAGCTCAGATGGATTGTCACAAGGTTCTTTTCATTTGGGATTTGTCACTGGCTTGATTGCTCACCATGTTTGCAGGTAACACAAAACAGAGGAAGGTAGTGATCATAATGGATGGCAGAACCCAAATTCATAGAGGGCTTGACAGGGCTGAAACAGTGGTCAAACCTAACAAGATGAAATTTAACAGAATAAACCCAATTCTTCACTTGAGTCTAAAAAAATTCCAGTTGCATGACCTCAGGGCAAGAGGTCGAGGGGTCTGGTTTAGCAGCAACATGTATAAAAAAGATTACGGGAGGTTTGGTCAACAGTGTTCTAAAGCCACTCATATAATGACTATACCCTGAGCTGTATGAATTAATGTAACTATAACACATGCTGAAGGACAAGGGGGATAATAGACCTGCCTGGCTTTGCAGTGCTCAGGCTACCCCTGGAGTATGGAGAAAGAAATCAAGACCACATCATGTGAGTCACACTTGAAACTGGAGATGTTTTTCCTGAAAAAGCGAAGACCTGGGAAACATGAGCTGTCTTGAAATATTTGAATGATTGTCACATAAAAGAGAAATTAATAGACTTGTACTGGTAGAAGCTAAAGGAGGATAAATTTTTGCCAAACTGATCATAGAAGTTTTAAACCCTTAGCTTATTATAGGTGATGAAACAAGCTAATTCCAGAGGTTATAAGTTTCCTATCGCTAAGTGTTCAAATAGAATCTAGATAACTACCTGACACAAGGGTATTGTAGAAGAAATTCAGCATTGCACTTCTATTTTGTATAACTCACTGGATTTCTCTTTTAAGCAGAATTTCTTTTGTTGCTCCATAACTAGGTGACAGGACAGATTGAGTTGAGTAAACATTTACTAAAACTTCCCACATGCCAGGTCTTGTGTTAGATACTGGAAATACAGACACCATTCTTAATCTTAAAGAACTTCACATTTAGCAGGGAAATCTGCAAACAAATACATTATGCGTGGTAGGATAAGTGGTGTGATAGTAACAGGAAGGTTGAGGGAGAAGGGAACATGAAAGTCTTCTTTGGGAAGTAGCATTTGAACTGGGCTTTATGGTGGGTGGGGCCAAGTGATAAGAAAACAAGCTCTTATCAGAAATTGGAGATTTAATTTCTGGGGATGCACTGGGTTCAGTAACATTCAGCTCCATATCCTTCAGCTTTCCTACTTCCAGATCTGGTTGCAACTCCTGAAGTTCAGTGAGATAATGCTAAGGCCCAACAAATCATCAGGTACTATGTACAGGAATTAGGCTTATGAGGAGTAGATGCAAGATTAGAAAACAGTAACAGCTTCCTGAAACCTTTAAAGAAGTATGAGAGTCACTGTGGCCTAGTGTTTCCCAAGCAGTATGGTTGACTAGCAGTTGATGGAGATTGTAATATCTTTCACTTAGAATAAGTTTTTCCCAACATTAGCTCAAGCTTCCTAGTAAAGAATGTGTGTTTGTTATCTTTTCTTGTCTCAGCATTTCAAAACATTAAGGAAACCCCAGGCTTGGTGGCCTAACAGTCACCTTGACAGAGGTCCTGACTTGGATCATATCCATTCCAAAGCATGCCTTTTTTTGTTTCCCAGTTTTGCATGACAGTGACCTTAACTTCATAATTCAGAAACACTTAATGAGTGGCTACTCAATTCCAGGCACTATGCTAGGTTCTAAGCATACAGTGGTGAACAAAATAGATATAACCCCTGAGTGCTTATAAAGAAATAGAATTTCAAATTGTATAGTACTTGTGTATATGTGTATTAAGAGATCTGATATTCTGGAGACAAAGCAATGGGGAAATGAAGGATTACTTGGTAAATGATTCTCTAGTCATTGGTTAACTATTTGGAAAAAATCAAGTTAGAGCCTCATTTTACAATATACTCAAATAATTTCTATATGGATTAAAGATTAAACTGTAAAAAGTAAAAGCATAAAACAACTAAAAAAAAGAATAAAGGTGACTGGTTATCTAATCTCAGGATGGAGAGTGTTAATTATTAAATGGGCAGAACCAAAAAAGAAAGTATGGACATATTTGGCCATATAAAATGCCAATACAATAAACACAATTTAAAAGGTACATAAACTAGAAAAGAATGTTAGCAACAGTATTTGTAAAACAAGAGGATACAGAGCATAAGACAAAGACAAGATATTCCAGTAGAATACATAAAGATTGGGACAAATCACAAAATATACAAAAATCTCCAATAAAGTGAAAAATACTCAATCTCAATAATAAAAAATGGGAAAATAAACTGATAACTCTTAAATTAGTGAAGCCTTATTTTGGTTTGTTTTAAAATATAATTCCAGGGTTGGGTGAAACTTGCATTTTAATATGATATTGGTGGGAGCAAAATTGTTATGCAGCTGTCTTGGTGGGCAGTCTGGTGATGATTGCCAAGAGTCTTTAAAATATTAATTCTTGGACTAGAAAGTCTATTTCATAGAATTTAAAGTACATAAAAATTGAGTTACTCATGAAGATTCAAGATGTTCATTACAGCAACTTAATATCAAAAACTAAAAATTATTCCACAATGCAGGAATTATTAAATATAGTATATCCATATTTTTAAAGTATTAATAAAGTCATATTCTAAAAACATTTCAATACATGGTGGTAAAAAATGTAATGACACAGTGGTATGTTTAAGAAGTCCAGAATTTGAAAATGTTCAGAATTGTCTCAATGCTATAAAAACAATTATAGCTATTCACATTTACATATACACTCCAAAGAGTTGGTTTACAGATTTTGTTTCTCCTTCCACAAACAATATTTCTGTTATCAGAAAAATAGTGGACAATAATTCATGAACATTTGCTGGCTCTGTTTAGTACAAGGAAATATTTAGCCTTCCCTAGTTTGTACACACACTTCTTCCTCCTCAACCAGTGCCTGAGTCACCAGCCTGTGGATGGGCCAAGGATTGTGTTGGTAGGCAAATGTCATTTTACCTCTTTGGTGGTACCTTATTTCTCTTACTCTTGTCAGAAATAAAGAAATGTTATTTATTCTTGAGACACAGAGAATCTGAAGCAGGCTTTGTGCTAATAGTGTGAGGCTCAAATTCATAAACTGTGAGATCATGATCTGAGCTGAAACCAAGAGTCTATCACTTCACCTTGATTGTGCTATCTAGGTGCCCCCAAAAGAATGTGTTTAAATCTTTTATTTTTAAATTTATTTTTTTGAGTTTATTTTGAAAGAGAGAACATGAGCAGGGGAGGTGCAGAGAGAGAGAATCCTAAGCAGGCTCCACACCTCAGCCAAATGCAGAGTTCAGATTCATGAACCATGAGATCATGACCAGAGCCATAATCAAGAGTCCCACACTTAACCTACTGAACCAATCAGGCACCTTAATTTTTTTTTTTTTTGATAGACTGTGTGTGCATGCTTTCAAGTGGTGGGGAAGTGGGGCAGGGGGAGAGGGAGAGAGAATCTTAAGCAGGCTCCACAACCCGCACAAAACCCAATGCAGGGCTTGATCCCACAACCTTGAGATCATGACCTGAGCTATAACCAAGTGTTGGAAACTTAACCAACTGAGCCACCCGGGCACCCCCAAAAGAATGTGTTTAAATCATTTTGCAATCCCTCAGTGATAGTGTACAAGTCCACAAAATGAATGGCTTGAACTAGACCTCTTAGCTATTTTTCAACTTTGAAATTAAAAATTTTTAATGTTAATTTGATTTAAAAAATTCTTTTTAAATTTATTTTTGAGAGACAGAGAGAGATAGCATGAGCCGGGGAGGGTCAGAGAGAGAGGGAGACACAGAATCCGAAACAGACTTCTGGCCCTGAACTAGCTGTCAGCATAGAGCCTGACGCGGGGCTCGAACCCACGAACTGTGAGATCATGACCTGAGCCGAAGCCGGACACTTAACCAACTGAGCCACCCAGGCACCCCTGATGTTTATTTTTGAGAGAGAGAGAGAGAGAGAGAGAGAGAGAGAGAAAGAGAGAGAGCGAGCACGAGCAAGGGAGGGGCAGAGAGACAGGGAGACACAGAATCCAAAGCAGGCTCCAGGCTCTGAGCTGTCAGCACAGAGCCCGACTTGGGGCTTGAACTCACAAACCAGGAGATTATGACCTGAGCTGAAGTCAGAAGCTTAACTGACTGAGCCACCCAGGCACCCCTTAATGTTTATTTTTGAGAGAGAAAGTGAACAGGAGAGGGGC